>JARYGA010054637.1:600000-846532 GCA_030545235.1 Helianthus tuberosus | reverse complement strand
GAATCTTATCACTCCTTTCCAAGGAGAAACTTTTAATAAGACCTTGTCTCCTGCCTGAAATTCCAATGGCTTTCGCCTGTTATCAGCATAACTCTTTTGTCGGTCGCGTGCTGCTCTTAATCGTTCATTGACTTGAATAATCTTGTCTGTTATTTCTTGTACTATCTTTGGTCCAGATAGTTGCGTTTCTCCAATTTCTGCCCAACAGACTGGGGTTCGGCACTTTCATCCATAAAGTGTTTCGAATGGTGCAGCATTGATACTGGTATGATAGCTATTATTGTAAGAGAATTCTATTAATGGTAGATGATCATCCCAATTTCCTCCGAAATCAATTACACAAGCTCTAAGCATATCTTCCATTGTCTGTATTGTCCTTTCGCTTTGTCTATCCGTTTGAGGATGATAAGCGGTGCTTAGGTTTAGCTTGGTTCCCATTGCTTTTTGGAAACTTGTCCAAAAATGAGAAGTAAAGCGACTATCTCTATCAGAAACAATTGATAAAGGAATTCCATGTAATGAAACTATTTCATTTACATATAACTTGGCTAGTTGTTCCATACTGAAAGTTTCCTTCATCGGTAAGAAATGAGCTGACTTAGTTAGTCTATCTACAATCACCCAGATTGTATCATTACCTTTTCGTGTCTTGGGTAATTTGGTAACAAAGTCCATTGTTATCAATTCCCATTTCCATATAGGCATTTCCAATTGTTGTAGCAAACCTGAGGGTTTCTTGTGTTCAGCTTTGATCTGTGAACAAGTTAGACACTTGGCAACATATGCTGCTATATCCTTTTTTCATTCGTGTCCACCAGAAATTCTTTCTTAAGTCTTGATACATTTTATCATTTCCAGGGTGTATCGTATATTTAGACTTATGGGCTTCTTCTAAAATTCGGTGACGTAGGTTTCCTATTTAGGTATCCAAATCCTTTTCTGATGGAATCTCCAAATTTCATATGTTCCTTGTTCTAATTCCTTGATCATTCCTTTCAATTTTTCAGTATCATCCTTGATTACCGATTCTTGGGCACTTCTAATCTATTCGTTTAAATCTATCTGCGGATTTAATTTAAGAGAACGTACTCTTTTTGGTTTTTCATGGTATTTTTGACTTAAAGCATCAGCTACTACGTTAGCTTTTCCTACATGATAAAGGATGTTACAATCGTAATCACTAAGAATTTCTATCCAACGCCTCTGTCTCATATTTAAATCTTTTTGCCCAAAGACATATCTTAAACTCTTATGATCGGTGAAAATGGTAAACTTACTACCGTAAAGATAATGTCTCCAAATTTTTAGGGCAAATATTATGGCTCCTAATTCTAAATCATGTGTTGTATAATTCTCTTCATGATTCTTAAGTTGTCTAGAGGCATAGGCTATAACTTTTTGACGTTGCATCAACACACATCCATAACCTAACTTAGAAGCGTCACAATAAACTATGAAATCTTCGGTTCCTTCTGGTAATGCAAATATGGGTGTGTTGGTTAATCTTTGCTTAAGACTTCTAAAGCCTTCTTCTTGTTTTGGTCCCCATTCAAACTTAATAGACTTACAGGTTAGTTTGGTTAAGGGAATGGCTATTCTAAAAAAATCTCGGATAAATCTTCTATAATAACCGGCTAGTCTTAGGAAACTTCTAACCTCTGTTGGTGATTCAGGGGTTTTCCATTTATTAATTGATTCAATCTTTGTGGGATCCACATGAATTCCTTCATGATTAACTAAATGTCCAAGAAATTGCACCTCTTCTAACCAAAATTCGCATTTCGAGAATTTAGCATAAAGCTTTTCTTTTTTCAGCAAATTTAGAAGTGCATGCAGATGCGCTGCATGTTTCTCTTTGCTTTTAGAGTAAATGAGAATATTATCTATAAAGACAATTATGAATTTATCCAAATATGGCTTACATATTCGGTTCATCATGTCCATAAATGCGGCTGGGGCATTGGTTAAACCAAATGGCATGACAGTAAATTCATAATGGCCATACCTTGTTCTGAAAACGGTCTTAGGAATGTCCTCTTCCTGTACCTTTAATTGATGATATCCTGAGCGTAAATCGATTTTAGAAAAGAATCGAGCTCCTTGTAATTGATCAAACAAATCATCGATTCTCGGTAATGGGTACCGATTTTTAATCGTGACTTTGTTCAATTCACGGTAATCAATGCACATACGCATCGACCCGTCTTTCTTTTTGACGAATAAGATTGGTTCTCCCCATGGCAATGAACTTGGCTGTATAAATCCTTTCTCCAAAAGTTCATCTAGTTGTTTCTTTAGCTCTTGGATTTCTGCGGGTACCAAACAGTAAGGTGCTTTGGCAATTGGTGCTGTTCCGGGTAACATATTGATTCTAAATTCGACTTCTCAGTCTGGCGGTAGTCCGGGTAGTTCTTCTGGAAATACATCTGAAAATTGGGATACTACAGGGATATCTTTTAATTCATTTCCTTTAGTGTTAATGATTATAGAAATCATATACACTAGTGATCCTTTCCTAGCATAACTTGCTGTTTTCATCCTAGAGATGAATTTCGTGGGTATAGTTGGCTTATCTCCTTTAATTGTGATCTTTTCACCCTTTGGTGAATTTACTTGGACTGACTTTTGATCACATAGAATACTGGCTTTATTGGCTATTAACCAATCCATTCCTAGTACAATATCAAATCCTGCCAGATTTTTGGGTAAAGATTTGCAATAAACTTTTGATTTAAAAATTATATTCTTGCTCCCTACAAGATTTCAGTAATCTTAATGGATTCTCCATTGGCTGTTTCTACTAGGCATTCTTGTTGGAGTTTAGTTAATGGTTGATTGAAAAGTTTGCAAAATGAAGTATTAATAAAACTTTGGTTTGCACCAGAGTCAAATAATACTTTGGCAAAAACATCATTAACTAAAAACGTATCGGCAATTACATCCGGAATCATCTTTGCTTCTTCGGCTGTCAGAACAAATGCTCTAGCATTCTTGGTAGTCTTGTTGTTCGTGGCTGGAGCTAGTTTTGGACAGTTTGGCTTGATATGTCTTTTTTCTCCACAGTTGAAACATACTCCATTACTGGGTTTCGTCCTACAATCTTCATCTTTGTGTCCTGGTATCTTGTAGTAATTGCAGTAGGTGGAGCATCTTCCGGAGTGTTTCTTCTTACAGGCTTTACAATAAGGTGTAGAGGTAGAACCTATATTTTTCCCACGGTTAGAATTACCATAGCAAAATTCTTGTGTAAGCTTTTGAGATAGGTTCTTCCTTTGGTTTTCTTCTTGGGTACGCACTAATTCGTCAGTCAAGGTGTCTGCTAGTTCTACAGCTTCTTCTATGGTTTGTGGTCTAGGTCACTTGACTACATGTCTAATTTCACTGATTAATCCCCAGATGTAACGAGAGATTAACACTGGTTCTGGTGATGCTAGGGTTGGCACTATTCTAGCATATTCAAAGAATGTTGTAGTGTAACCTTTGCTGTCTACTCCAATCATTCTAAGGTTTAAGAATTTATTAGCTATTTGTTCCTTTTCATTGGGAGGACAAAATTTCCTTTCAACCATGTTCTTAAATTCATTCCATTCCATATTATAGACCCTGCCACTTCCCCTAGATTGGAGGATAGTGTTCCACCATTCTAAAGCTGCATTCTTAAATAAATTAGAGGCAAACATGATTTTATCTTCTTCTGCGCACTTGCTTATTTTTAAGACTGCCTCAGTCTTTTCTATCCAGCGTAGAGCTGCAATGGCCCCTTCATTGCCAGAGAATTCTATTGGTTTGCAGGACCAGAATTCTTTGTAAGAACAACCATAAGACATGGTTCTTCTTCTTTTTGGAATTGGCAATTGAAGTAATGGCCCATTGTTCACGCTGTGACTAAGTTCAGTATGTGTTCACTTACTTCTACCACTACTGTTATTATTTTCTGCTTCCCTAACATTTTGGATGATTGCTGGCATTGCATCTCTAATTCCTTGGGTTACAATGTGTCGAATTTCACTGTTATTTATTTGGTTAGCATTATTCTGGTTTTCCTGATTTACGGCGTCGGCCATCTGGATTATAAACATTTACCAAGTATTAATATCGCAAAACAATATTAAATGCAAACAATCACACAACAAGCATATTGATCCAAAATCGTCGATCATTGCGACCTTTACTCTATTTTATATATATATATATATATATATATATATATATATATATATGCGTCTAGTACAAACCATAACTGGAAATTAAAATACAATACTAGTAGGCATCAGTAGCTATAGGATTATCTATATTTTTTTCATACTAGCATATTATATATATATATTATTACTACTTAGTGGGGATCCATCCAATACTGCATGTTACGCTCGTCATACTTCCAGACGAGCCTTTCACCTATCTGTCTCATTCTCTCACTTCCTTCTAATATCTCATCACCAAAGGTTCGGAGTTCTTGCACATTCTCAGTGCTCATGGGTGGTGCGGGTGCTGGTATTGGTTCAGGGTATTGGGGCATCGGTTCTTCTCGTGGGTATGGGTTCTTTAGAATTTCCCTGATATATTGGTCATTATCAAAATATGGGTCTAGGGGATCCAAGTTTGGGTAAGGTGCTACTGGGTTTTGTATGGGTTCCTCTATCGGTAAAGTTGTTGGTAATCCCTATTGTCGTCAAACCATGGGTCATAGTCTGGGGGATGGGGTGCTGGTACTCTAGGAATCTCGGCTGGGTCAAAAGCAGGTGGTGGAATTTGGTCTGCTGGGTTTGGCTCAATTTTCATAGGTTGTGTGGGAAATAGTGGTAACGACTGGGGTGCTATGAGTTGTTCCAAATTAGGGTCGGCAGCGGTAGTAGCTAAGATATGAAAATTAGCTAGTCTCCTATTGAGTATATCCTGGGTTTGAACATTCATTTCTCAATTGGTCGCTGCTAAGGCC
The DNA here is from genome assembly GCA_030545235.1 of Helianthus tuberosus. Lineage (NCBI taxonomy): Eukaryota > Viridiplantae > Streptophyta > Magnoliopsida > Asterales > Asteraceae > Helianthus > Helianthus tuberosus. Next base: position 841,593 of record JARYGA010054637.1, on the reverse strand, counting down.
CGCTGTTGTTGCAATTTTCTCATCCTTTTTCTACGTTCATGAGCTCCTCTGCTGAACCATCCTCTCTTCTTATGAGGGAATGGCTCATCAGATTGTGCTTTGAACACGAGAATCCCTTATTCGGTATCAGCTGAATACCCCAAGGGGGTAGGCTGAGAAGAGGTTCCTTCGTCCCTAGGTGAACTGGACAGTTGACGGTAAGCGTCCGAAGGTCCTTGGTCACTCATACTGTTAACTAACAAATTGTCAAATAACACAAAATAATAATCTACACGTATGCACACAGTTTCATTGATTATTTCCTAACAAAATTAACAATTTCAATGTCAGCAGAACACTTCTTTGGCTGAGATTAGTGGCTGTAGCTCTGATACCACCTTCTATCACAACCCCCGGCCCCTGCATCGAGAGGTGGGGCGGCCGCGGCCTACTCAGAGATGGTGGTATCGGTGTTTATCATTATTTGGCAGCGGAATTTACACCAGGGCCGTAGTTAGGAAATATTTTATCACAGTAAAACACCACATTTTTATAATAAACATATTGGGATAAACCAAGTTTTTTATTACAAACATGTTTATAAGGATAAACCCTATTTTATTGAATAAAACATCTTTCTTTATTTAGGTAACTTTTATAGCCACATTTTCCAAGCCTTCAGTGCTCTTCAGCTGGCTTCTATTTTAGCTTTCACATTTTGTTACCTGAAACGCATTTTTAAAAACAATTGTCAGTGGGAAATACTGGTGAGTGAATCCCAATTTAATCAAGAAGTATTTTATCCTTTAACAGTATTGAGGGCGATTACAATGTTTATATCTACACAATTACTCATTCAGTACTGTCAATCCATGACTGGTGGGTCATATTACTCACTAACTATCTCGTTGTCCAATGGTAACGTGTTCCACATTTTGTATACAAAACCCCAACATACCGGCAGTAATTGAAGAATTACAAAGACTCAATCATTGCTAATCACTTTGTAAATTATTTAAGGTTTTGTAAAAACAATTTGTAAAAATGTTGACAAAAAGGAGATTACTCACATTGCTACTTTAGACTTTTTCCTGTGGTTTCCTGGTTATAATCTAATAATTTAAACAATGCACACGTGTTAGTATAATAACCCAATATTTACATTAGTTATACCCTCCCCGAGACAGAACTCCAACGACTACGTCGGGCAGAACCTCGACAGCCGTTACGGAGCGCTAGATCAATCGGGCAACGTATCTAATACGTAACCGGGGGTTAAAATACTTACAACGAGGCAAAGTTTCACTACTTTAGTGGGTATAATGCCCGATACTACTTTCTAATATTCAGAATAGAGAGAGAATTCGTGCTTTGAACATCGGAGAATGTAGGCCGATCGAAGCTATTTATAGGATCTGATTCTGGCTTTCTCGCGGCCCGCGTAAGAAACAGAAGGATTCTTAGCGGCCCGCGACGTAGGGTGTTTAGGGCGTAGCTTGATCGACTCACAAGTGTAGGTCTGCCACGATTGTGCCACGTGGCGACTCCGGGTGAGGCTGCGTGCGCCCCGCGTAAGCCAAATAGAGGTACTTCGCGGGCCGCGAGCGCCACAAGAATTTTAAATTTTATTTATTTTTAATTATATAACAGTATTTAGGGCCGTTATACGTATTCGGGGTATATTTTAAGGCGTGCTGGGGCGTTCTAAATATATTAGGGATATTGGAAATATTTTAGGAGGGTTGTTATAAAAAAAAGCATGCCAAATCCAGAGATCCTGTGACGCAACATCCTCTAGTATTATAGTTGGATGACCATGATCGCCCTGAGTATATTGACCTTGCCAGGCAGTAGGGCAGTTCTGCCATGGCCAGTGCATGGAATCAATGCTTCCGAGCATTCCTGGAAAACCATGCCTTTCTTCGTGTGCTTGATATAATTTTTGGACGTCATTTGCGTTTGGTTTCCGCAGATATTTCTTGATATATAACTCCATGATCCAATCGCAAAACTTATGCAAACATTCACGTGAAGTTCTTTCGGACATCCTTAAATACCCATCCAACGAATCGGGTACCGTCCCGGATGCCAGTTGGCGAATGACCGCCGTACATTTCTGTAAAGTGGTAAATCCCCTACGGCCCCTACCGTTGTATCGAAGTGTGAAAAATGGATCAGACTGTGCCAAGTCGTCTGCTATACGTAAGAACAGTCGACGACTCATTCGGAACCAACGTCTAAACATCGCGTCCTTGTACACAGGTTCATCGGCAAAATAATCGGCCACTAAACTATCATGGTCAGCTAAATATTAACAACGAAAAATAAATTAAGTTCATTATTAACACTAAAAAAATTAAATACATTATTAAAATTAAATAAATAGACTAAAAAAATTAAATACCTTCTCGATCTCGGTTTAAGGCGGACGCCCTAGCTTGCGGTTGTGACGACGTTTCTTTCTCTTTCTCCTCCTCCATGATCATCTGTGTTACGTGCTTAACGAAGTTCGTAAAAAATAATTCGCCCTCACCTGAATATGACGAACACCACGATGAAGAAGAAGAAGACATGCCTATAATTTTATAAAAAAAATATGGTAGTATATAAAAAATTAAGAGAGATTGAAAAGATTTGGTTAAAAGTGGGGGAATAAAGGGTATATATTTATAAAGTGAGATTGAAAAAACAATTTTTTTATAACATCTATATTCAATCAAACGGCTATATCTTTTGTCTTCTAGCGCTCCATCCTCAACGTCTTGGACCCGCCGATGAAGACGGCGTCGTCCAACCCGAAATGGTGTTAGGGGCGTCGTCGATCAGGCCGGGCCTGGACAACCTCCCACACTGAGGGGCCTAAGTGGGTATTCTAAATAGGGATGAGCAAGAAAATCTAATAAACAAACTTTAGTCTTATTATATACTAGTGGGAGACCCGCGCGTTGCGACGGAGTCGATAATATCGGGCATGAATATATGACCAAGTCGAGAGGGTGAAGGTTAAAAGGGTTGTGGGAGTTCAACGAAAGTTTCGCATAAGTCACCTGGGTTAGCGAGTTGGCCAGAGACAGGTGGGGTTAGTGTTAGGGGCCAAAAGGGTTAAAAAAGACGTTGGGTGCTCATATATTAAAAAAAATTAGGCTAAAAGCGTAAAAGTGATACAACCATAAGGGCCAAAATCGCAATTTACTAAAAAAAAAGAACTTGAGTGACTTTAATTTAAAAAAAAGAACTTGATTACTATTGAACATGAAAACTCATAAAACTCCTTTTATTGCTGCAAACACAATTTGTTTACTTATGTTAATCTATTTACAATCACACCACCACTACAAGATGTAAGAAAAAAATTGATAAAATTTATAAGAATACGCTTTTAGTTTAAAAACAGTGCATAAAGGTTCTGCAGTATACCAAAGTTGAAACAAATTTATCCGGGGATGTAAGCATTTGATCCGTTTTGTCATTTTTCATTTTATTTTGACCCAATTAACATGACCCACGTTATTCTTTGTTATAGCCTTTTCTATATGCAAACATTGGCTTACATATATGATGTTCACATACATGTTGCTGCTCTTGGCATCTGACCCATTGTTGTTTGCTAAATCTGTGCTGAACAACTTTTTGAACCCAGGGAATTTTGCTTGATACTAACTAAAATCTGAAATAGTAGGCCCATTTGCAAATACGATAACCATAATGATACATTATTAAGCGCAGACATTCACTTACATATATGAAGTTCACATACCTATTGTCGCGATTCGCGCAACTCACCCGTTTCTGTTTGCTGGATCTGCCGCAAACATGTCGGGGTCACAATGAATTCTCACCAATATCCGAGCAACCAATGAATTCGACGGACCACGATTCGTGAGTGCACTCAGAGCCACCTCAGCTGATAAATGTTCCGCCTGCTGGAGCGTCGTGTTTTGACCCACAACATTATATATATAAATTCTGAAAACACAAATTTAATGAATAGAAATTAAACCTAACCTTTTAAGATTAAACATAAATTTCTCAAACATAGTTATCGAATAATGTACATAAAGCTGGTTCTGAGTAAAACCGTGTGAAATCAGCAGCTCACGCTCATTTTGGTTCCATAAAAGCGCACACACCTGGGACCCGGTGTCCACCGAGTTCAAGCAAGCACCGGCGTGTGTATTCCAAGACTTTTTACATTTGTCAACACCACCACCACCGGACGCAAGAAGATTACCCTAAAATGGACACCAGGCAATTGCTTTCACTGCAACTGTGTCATCCTCCAACCGGTGAAGCCATTGACTCGGTGAATTAACAGAAGCCACTGATCTGTCCCAAATGTGTAAGAGATTTTCGTTACCACCGCTAGCCAACTGTTGACCAGAAGCTGACCATTTTAACCCACAAACCTCCTGGTGGTGGCCGGAGTATGTTTCCACTATATGTGCTCTAATTCTGACATCGTTATTTATGATCCGACCATCCATTCCTCCGGTTGTGAGGATGTGGTTGTTCCAATCCATTGATCCAACCCGAGATTGATGGCACCATCTCAACGTTCTCAACTGTTACAAAACAATTAAAAAAAACGCAAGATATAATCATAAAAGTTATAAGGACCAGATCAGTACCAGTTTATTTGAGGTGGAATCCTAGAGTTGGACTTTCGAATTGTTTAATCCGACTGAGATGTGGCGGCCATCTAGTGCCCACTTAACACTCGTAACCGGACCCACATCGTCATCTACAGTCACAAGTTCTGACGTGTTACCATCTGTAGCATCCCATAGATACACCGTATTTCCTAGGGCAAAAGCGAGGACGTTGCTGCTCCCCCAATCTAACAGATTCAAGTAGTAATCATCTTGAATATCGGGTGCATCCAATGTCCTTTCCGAAGCCTATAACCAAACATTTAGGACTTTAAACAATAATACAAATTTGAATTTAATCACAAACACATATTGTAAATAATCACCTGAGGGATGTATCTACGGGCCTTTACTGGCTTCGCCTGCTCCACCAAAGACCACTCGCTTGGAACCGCATCTATTGGTGTCGGAGGCTTGTTCCTGAAAGCTAGAATCCTGGTTGTGTTCATGTTGAGGCTGCCCGTAACCTACCCACAAGAAAAGATATTAAAACAAAATATATAAATAAAAAAAGAAAACTAAAGTGGTCTAATGTGATGATATTTATTACGGAAAGCAATGTATTTGTACCTCGTCACCTTCATCGGCGTAAGGAGTATTATCAATGACAGTAACGGGACCAGGCGTTCTTGATGGGATGTTATCACTCACCATACTCTGAGAAGTCAACAGCTCTAATCTTTGCATTTGAACTTCGAGTTTATGGGTTAGTTCCTTGTTCAAATCCTTCAAAGTTAACTGAAACCAGACAAATGTAGTAATGCACAATACATGTCGATTTGGGTTACTGAAACCAGAAAAAATATATATTTGAACAAATATTTTATGTTATTTGCCCTGTTAATTCCTTAATGCTTGGGTCTTGTAACCACAACAAAATACATCAAATCAAAACACTATCTTGAGCTAGGTCCCACAACCGGCATAACCAAAAAACCAAACCGGTTGTACCCGAAACCAAATGGTTATGAAAATAACAGTTAAAACATTAGTTATAGATTCGGTTTTGAAGCATAACCGAACCAACCCATGCTCACCCTGTAATTGTGACAACCGTAAAAAAAAATCCAGGTATCCGTACAATTTAATTAACCATGATTAGTGCTTAATGACTGTGCTGAATTACAAACGACTGCTTTCTGATTACTGTATCATACTTACATGTGCATCACATTTCATATTGTCACATCATTCATACATACAAACTTTAGTGACATAAACTATGCACAAACCACAGCTAGCACAGTTAGCGGATAACTAAGAAAAATGCTGACAATGTTCAGTACATAGACAGACAGTGTTTTGAGACCCCGTATGGGCCAGAGACAAGGTACTACACTAGTATGGTGTGTAGGGAAGTAAGGACCATAAAACTGCTTCACTAGGTGATAGTTTAAGTGCCGAAAAGTTCCTAAAACCCACTTAAAGTGCTGAATTCAGCATTTTCATCAAAAATCAGCATTTTAACAAGTTTGTATCATGTAAAAATACGACTAAATGGTCCTGAATGCTTTCCTAAGTGTCGGGAATTAAAAGTGTCACAGAAGGGTACTTAAAGAACACTAAACGGAATAGTTTGACACTTTAACGAACCGGTATCTAACTGAACAACCGAACATTACCCGAAACACCAAAATTATACTAGAAGCATTGTTTTTATGTTTCTGAGCTAGTTATGATCCCCGAACACCTTAACACACTATATAACACATCATACACTTAAACACTAACCTATACACTTAACTTCCAACTAAATTACTAACTTACCATTTAAACCCAACCAAGACCCCCCCCCCCCCTTAAGTGGACGGTCACAAGTGACCCCACCATAATCTCCTCTTGATCTTGCTTGGATTCACCTAGATATTATATGATCCCATTTGAATTAGTAGAAGATTTGTATTGTACTTACAAGACATAGTACCCAAAGGTTAAAACCATAAGATGGTTATAAGTGGATCTCATTCTCATTATCATCATCAAACACCACTCACCTCCTCCCTCTCCCTTGGCTCTCGGCCGTGAGCAAGCCACCACACCACCACCATCTTCAACTAATTCCATCTATTTCCAAGATCATCCCAAGGTGCTAGAAGGTGTTTAAGGAAGTGTGGAGCTTGTGGATCTTTAAGGACCTCTTCCAATAGCTTTTACCCAACACATTTATCATCTTCTTCATCAAGTGTTCTTCCCTAGCCTTTGTGCTAGTAGTAAGCTTCATATCACTTGATCTTACTTCATATTTTGATGGTTAATAGATGATGAACATTGTTAAACTTGATGAACACTAAAGAACATGATCATGAAACCTTAACATAAGCTATTTAACATATGAATACTTGTTGATTAGTGATGATTTGCTTCTTGATGATTGATGATTTGTGATAGTGATGTTAGACATCATAAGGAACCTACTAGATTGTGATTAAACACATGATCTAGTAAGTTAAGGTGGTGATCTTGTGAAAGACCAAGATCATCATACTTTATGTTTTCATGAACTTGAAAAATAAACATGATTTTATGAATGATGAAGCGTATAACAAGATTACTAGACATAAACTTGAATGATTTCTAAAATAGTTCTTCCAAAGAAACCAAGTTAAATCACAAGATTTACAAGAACATTGTTTTTAAAGAAAACCAACCATGTTTCTAGTGTTGAAACAAGTATAAGAATACATTGCTTACAAGAAAAATTCAAAAGAATGATTTTTGGAAAAATCATCTAGTAAGTTGTAAACACCTAAATCTTCCAACAATGAGATTTTCAAAGAAGTAAACACACTTTGAAGGGTAACTAAACCTACTAAACACACTACCAAGTTACTACAAGTTTTTATGAAAGTTCAAGTTCATGATTATTAGGTAAATAGCATTGTTTTGGCACTTGGTAAGTGTAGGTTGATTGTTGATTGTTTGTGATGATTTTGAAAAGAAAATGATATGCTTTGACAGCATGGACACCTCCATTTTTAGGGGAAACTATGGCAAAATTTTCTAAAAATATACACACTTAGAAAAATATTTACTAACAAATATTTACAAGTGTATTTTAACTATGGTTTTCAATATAAACTTTGCCATAATTTTTGAAACAAAAATACAAATATTGGAGGTTGGTTTTTGTAAATAAAAATAGCTAAATATATATTTGAAAGGTATATATTTAGAAGACACATGTGTGTGATTATTTGTATACTTTGTGAATTAGTTATATTATTTTAGGATTTGAAATAATATAACTTAACAAATACCAAGAAATTACAATCCAAAATATTACCAAAAATCATAAGGAATAAATATATAAGTTACACACCTAATATTGAGAAACCGAACAAGAAATGTAACTTACCAAATATTCCGGAAAATATGTTTATAAGTATTTTTTTTAGTAAATAATATTTTGGACACCGAAAGAATGAAAATGAGATTTTCACAATTATCACAAAGTTATATCGTATTTTGACAAGAAGGAAATATATAATTTTTGGAGATTAAAAATATATATGTTTTCTTGGAATTATTAAGAAATATAATATTTTTGGGAAAAATATACATTTTCTTGGAATACATTATTTTTGGATAAAAATAAGTTTATATATATATATTTTCTAAGTGAGACTTGAAAATATATTGTTTTGGGAAATACATATCGGATATTTATTAAGAAAATACACACACCGGAATACAACACCTGTACATGGCAACAATATACAAGAATACAAATACAAATATACCCATCCTTGGGAAGGAAATACGAATATGAATACTTGAGAAGTATTGTTACAAAATATTGTTTAACGACTATTCAAAATTTAAAATATAATTTAAAGTTAAAATAAATATTATTTTAACAAGTGATTATATTCTTGGAACAATAACAAAGACACTTTAAAACGTAACTCAAGGGCACTAATCAATACTAAGATAAGGCACGACCCGCTCGTCTAATGGACCGTAGTACGCATGTAGGTAGTCGTGCGTTCTAGAGGAAGGTTTGAGTTACATCGGATACAAGGAACGCAAAACTGTGAGTTCATGTCCCCCTTTTCCCTTAACTGTTTTCGGTTTTATAACTCTCGGGGGTGAAATACATGTTACATAATGATTACAAACAATTACAAATGGTATGATTAGCTAAGGAATGAACTGCTAGATCACGTGAATGGGTAGGCGATTAACTTAAAACCATTAATCCTTGTATAAGGACCGAGGGGCATGAGTGATAGATCTATTGGGTGTTGCGAGCCCCACCCATGGGCCTGCGAGTTGGCCGCATGTGGTGACTATGTCGTTCCGCCGGAGGGGCCGGTACGAAATACGCATACAGGGTTGAGTGCTTCCTATGCCATGTCACATATATTAATGTATTAGCTACACATTAATTGATCTGTTTTTCCTTGTCGCTTCATACCAGTTTACAAGTACATACATACATACAAAGGTTTTCAAGGATGATTCGTGCACACATACTAAACACATGAACACGCTCAACTTTTGTTGATGTTTTCAACTACATGTATTTCAGGGAATTAGTAAGTGGATCTGGCGGGCGTTGGAAGTTTTATGCTGCGATAGGAATAAAGATGTCATCCATGGTCTTTGGGTTTGGTCAGTGAGTCTTGTTCCTGGACGAGACACGTCATCCAAACCTTAGTTACATCTAATGTCTTTTGGCGAGTCCTTAGTGAACTCATAAACAATTTGTATGGTTTGCAAAACTTGAAATTGAAGTCTACGTTTTAAACAATGTTGTTATGTTTTAAACTCATCTAATGGATGACAAATCTATGGTTTTATCATATAGTTGTTGTTATGATTGGATGCAATGATATTAAGAAAGTCACACCATAATCACGCTTCCGCAAAAGTCAGGGTGTGACAACTTGGTATCAGAGCTTCGATCATAGCGAACTAGGATTCTTTCTCGAGTCTAGACTACGATCATTAGGGCTCTCACAAAAACGTTTTTACAAACATGTTTTCATTGCATACACAAAACGCCTAGATCCAGGAAACAGACATTTTTACAAACAAAAGGCACGAAACACATTTCAAAATTTATGTTTATGATTCAGTCTGAGAGACTGGGAAATTCAGTTTGGGAAACTAGGAGTTTAGTCTGAGAGACTAGGAGATTCAGTCTGAGAGACTGGGTAGTTCAGTCTGAGAGACTGGGTAGTTCAGTCTTAGAGACTGGGAAGTTTAGTCTGGGAGACTAGGTAGCTTAGTCTGGGAGACGATGAAGGATAGAAAGTTTCATAAAGGATAATGTGAATACATGATTACATGATGAATTGTCTTTGTTTGCTTACACTAAGTGTTAGTGATTACTATGGATATACATGCTATGACCATTATGTACCAGCACACATGTCACATTCTTCAGAGAATGAGTTGTCAGATGATTGACGACCCTATGGCCACTGCCATAGATGATGAGATTGCACCTGTGTTAGAGATATTTACGTCAGACGTTGAGAGTGACCCTGACATGCTGACCAAGGACGAGGACGACTTCCAACCGTTTGCGCTACCAGACTTTGGTGATGAATTACCCTTGCTGAAGGCTCCCCTGATGAGGATCCTTTGTCACTCTTGTTTCAATCCATGACCACCCCATCACTGGCCATTTCGATGGTGAGCCTATCATGACTCAGATCCTCGACGCCGTATCTCTCATGGTCATTCCTCTCGAGGAACTGCCTTGTTGATGATTTGTTTGATAATGACGTTGATTTGTTGATGATCCTCCTGTTAACGCCCAGGGTGATGGAGAGATAGCTGAGGATGTCGTTGCGATTCTACCTCCTGAGATCCCTGCCATTGAAGTATCCTCTGCTTCCATTTTGCACTCGATCTCAGACTCCTTTGAGTCTGTGACATCTGCAGCCTTACAGACGGCCGGATTGCAACTTTCTACTATTGACTCAGACGACGACACCGCTATGACTACTACACTATCACACTGCTCGAGATCCCACCCTTCACACGACCCAGAGCCTGCTCCTGAGCCAGCTCCTGTTCCGCTTAGGTCAGCTTGATGTTGCACTTGCTGATCCTGAGCCCTGCTTGATCATGACCCTATTTCTTTTGGTTTACCAGACATTGCACCCCTTATACTGGACCTAGTACCTACACCTGATGGTCTTCTCTTTTATTGAGATGTTTGTTCCAGCACCCGCACCCGCTGAAGTTGCTCCTTTCCTCCTGAGGAGTCCGACGTCCATCGCACCGGTTTGCCTATTGCTTTCTTTCAAGACATACCCGCACCCCATCCAGGGGAAGGTACCTTTGGCTAGCACCTGCATGACGATCTTTTTGTATCAGCAGCTTTTCCACAGATCCTTCAGGCTGTACTGTTCATTTCTTCACCGCTGGACGAACCATTCCGATGGTTCCTATCATGCCCTATGCTGATTTCAGGCCCCTACCATCCCTCACATTATAGAAGCTACACACGGGATGAGTTGCTCCCATTACTTCAGCTATAGTTTGAGGTTTTGAGTTGTAGAGTTTTGGAGCTTGTGCTGATATCACGCCCTCCACCTTGTCTATGCCGGTATACTTTGATCCTCCACATTCATCACTGTCTCCTATTGCACTCTCACCTGCTGCTATTACACCTTCTTAGGTTTTGATGCTAGTTTCTTAATAAAGCAGCAGATCAGATACTTACTGCGCCGTATATTCAAACTCGAGGAGAAAGTCTCACATGTTAGCAGTTTGCTTTTCTTCACTCCTCCACCTCAGATACCAGTATAGTTGGCTTTTGGTTTTATGCGGATTGCATTACTTTTGGGAAAAGACACTACTAATAAGCCGAGATTGTGGAGACTTTTGAAGACTACTTTCGACCACGTGATTTTGATACACTGATAGACTTATTGGACAAGGGTAGGGTGACCCTGTGTCCCTTTTGATGTAATGCACTTTGTAGACAATGTGATTGCGGTTGGTAAATAATGAAAGCTCCGTCGCCATGTCCTCACTAAGCACGTTGTTGATTTGCATGGTTGTACTATAATTGTGATGCTATGTGCTTGCTTGTTGTGTTCTCATTAAATATGTTCCTACCTACAAGTTTGTGCTATAATGGTGATGTTATATGATTGCTTGTTATAACGACTGCGTATATACATATATGTAATACACCTCCTAGGTCTTACTCGTTAAATAGGTGCTTATGTGCTTATGTCTTTAACGAGACCTAACCTAGCCGATCTTCTTCTTAGAAGATGTCGATTCAAGGGAACACCGATACCAACAACCCTCTGCCAACGACAGAGGCGGAATTACAAGAGCGCATCTTACATGCCATCGCACAGCACGAGGCCCTTCGCTCCGAGCGCAGCGGAGGTACCTCAGGAAATAACCCACCCAACGGCTACACCTACAAGCAGTTTTTGGGCTGCAAGCCACTGGATTTCGATGGCACTGGGGGTGCGTTAGCCTTCGTGTGCTGGATTGAGAAGACGGATTCTGTTTTACGGTTGAGCAAATGTGCCCCAGAGCACCAGGTCGCGTACATTTCCGGACTACTTCAAGATGGGGCTCTGTCATGGTGGAACCTCCTGGTTCAGACGTTGGGCGAGACTGCTGCGTATGCTTTGACATGGGATGAACTGAAAGAACTAATGTGTAAGAAGTACTGCTCGAGAGCAGAAATCCAGAAATTGGAGACTGAGTTCTGGAACTTGAAGATGGAAGGTCCAAAGATAGCTGAGTACGTGCAGAAATTCCAGGTACTGTCGCGTGTTGTCCCCTACATGGTAGATCCAGAGTTTAAGAAGATCGAATGTTTCATCGGGGGATTGGCACCTCAGATTCTAAGCCTGGTGACAACATCTAAACCTCCAACAATCGTCGAGGCTATCGAACTAAGTGTGACGCTCACTGAAGAAGCGATTAGACTAGGAAAATTTTCAACCTCTGAAGAGAAAAAGGAGACTCATGTGGAGTCATTTGGAGATAACAAGAGGAAATTCGGGAATTTCATGCAGGGTACTCAGACAAATAAAAACAACAAGGCCAAAAAGGGAAAAGAGTACATGGGTAAACTACCTAAATGCGACAAGTGTCGACGCCATCATACCGGACGATGTAAAAATGGAAAGTGGGACACTGCAAGGAGACGTGTTGGCATGAGCCGAAACGTGGAAAGAGAGGTCAAGGGTGTTATAACTGCGGTGACATGGGGCACTTTAGGAAAGATTGCCCATGGGAGATTAAACAAGATCGTGGGAAAAATGTCTAACGCTGGAGCTAGGGAAGCACGTCAGGATCCAAACATGGCCATCGGTACGTCTTATAATAGTCAATGTTATGTGTCTGTGCTATTTGACATTGTTGTCGAATTTTAGCTTCAGAATATACTTGTTTTAGTAGTAAGTAAGATAGATATCCAGTACTCGATAGAACTAGCTTAAGGGAAGCTTTGACGTGGTAATTAGGATGGATTGGTTGTCGAGCAATCAAGCGGAGATTATTACATGCACCCCGACGGCAAAAGAAGAAACAATCATGATTTATGGAGGCTCATGTCGCGAACAAGGGAACCGAAGAACCAAAACTCGAAGATATCCCTATGATAAGGGAATATCCTGAAGTCTTCCCCGAAGACCTGCCAGAATTATCTACTCAACGACAAGTCGAATTTCGCATCGATTTGATTCCAGGCGTCGCGCCTGCCGTCAATGCACCTTAGCAACTTACACCTTCGGAGATGCAAGGATTGTCAGTGTAACTTCAGTAGTTGATAGAGAAGGAATATAACAGACCAAGTTTCCCGCTTTGGGTAACCCCAGTTTTGCTCGTCAAAAAGAAGGACGATAGCCTTCGTACGAACATCAAACTACCAAGAGCCGAACGAGCTAACCAACAAGAGTCGGTGACTCTTGCTAAGGATTAGCGAATTACTTATTTAATTAACTGTAAGGATCCAACTACTATTTCACGACTGATCGATGATCGAGTGTCACTAGCTGTGAAATCAGGAAGAAAGTACACCGGGGAAATTGTGGGACAACAACTTGTTTTAAACTTACACAAAAATGGTGTTTCCTACACGATGCACAAAACAGTTTTACACAGAATACGAAACTTTGAGAATCTAGAAAACATGTACTTAGGACCTTTGGGAACCCAGGTCCAAACTCGTAAAGGTTTCTTAGGAACCACACCTGTTAACTCAAGCAAACCCCATTATCCTGACATATATGCTATTTCAGTTAACCAAGCAGAAAGTACTCAAATTTCTTTTGTTAAAATCTTCGCTTTTGCTTCTGGCGAGTAGATGTTTGCATCTCTACTCCCCTTAATGGTAGTTGCATCGCGTTAATCTTCTTCGCTGAGAGCGAACACACATTTGCTTCGATACTTGGTCATTTCTTCACTTTAGCAAATACTCATTGTTTCATTACTTGAAAACTTATATGTTACGCATGCACCATTTGCTACGCATGCGGTTTCATTTCGAATAAACGCTTCATTGAAGTTCAAATATTATGTTGCTAAATCTAATTACTGATTTGTGATTCGAATGACCTACATTATGTTAATTGTTGGCTTACCTGTTGTCAAGTCAACATACTTTCTTGAGACTTCATTCCTCTCCAGTTACATTCATGGTTTATCTTCGTAACCATGCTGAGATTCCCTTGTTAATACATACGTTTATAGTCAGGTTACGCTGAAACCAAGTTTAATTGCTTGAACTTATCCATTTCGCATATTCAATTTAAGACGCCATATGATGTATTGAGAGCATCATATTCAAATATTTTTGCAAAGGTTCTTTTGTTTCGAGTCGTAGTAGACTTGAGTGGTCTACGACTCCACTAAATCGTTTGTTGATTTCGACACCTTACGGTGATACTTTCACAAAAATTGAAGCTTGCGCTAATTTGGTTACGCACCTCATACACGGATTTAATTGTCTATTTATTTGTTCTAAATCCGTTTTGTTTATCACGATTAAAGCGGTCTCAACACAGTTGTGTGTTAAGACAATGGTACATAGGTTTATTTCATGTCACGGTGTACCTCCTAACGATTCTTTCATCGTCAATCAAATGCCTTGCGGTACTTATTACTTTTTCATCTTCGATCGGAAACAGTGGCTCTTTGATATTCTATATTCAATTAAAAGGTCCTACTATGTTGTTTGAATCAAATCCTCAGGACTATTTCATTACACTTTCGTTTGATCTCAAGCACGGTGAACTTGTTCGGTCACCACTATTATCGAAATATGTCAATTACGACACCTTGTGGTGTCATTACAAATTTGTAGCTTGTGCTAATCATGGTCAACCGTCTCACACAAAACTACACATACTTTTGTTTGACTTGTCATTTAAACATTCGGAATGCAACTACGAACTAAGACAATAATACACCAGTTTCGCTTGTGTTCCATTCGGTGTATTTTCGCAATTCAAGAATGTCAACACACTATTTTATCCATGTATTTGTTCGAAAGTTGACAGATCATTTCCATGTTGTTATCACATTCGAGTTGTTGATTTTAAGTTCATGTAGCGGGTACTATGGTTTATGAGTACTCATTTGCGTATTGTGACCGATTGTTTGAAGAATCCATTGGTCAAAACTCCTCTTTTGTGGAACCCCTGTTAACTGAGTTACGCTAGTTTATACATCTATACGTCTCGTGTCCTTTGACATCAAATGCTAGAACACATGCCTTGTAACCATTGGGCTCTTGTTGTTGAAATATATCCCTGGAATTCACCTGATGTGAATAAGATTAGATTCGGTTTTGTAGTTATCTACCCTCGTATTATTCATATACATACACGCATAATGAAACCCTAAGGAGTTAAGGTAGTAAAAATTTCGAGGACGAAATTTTCTTAACAGGGGGAGAATGTGACAACCGTCAAAAAAAAATCCAGGTATCCGTACAATTTAATTAACCATGATTAGTGCTTAATGACTGTGCTGAATTACAAATGACTGCTTTCTGATTACTGTATCATACTTACATGTGCATCACATTTCATATTGTCACATCATTCTTACATACAAACTTTAGTGACATAAACTATACACAAAGCACAGCTAGCACAGTTAGCGGATAACTCAGAAAAATGCTGACAATGTTCAGTACATAGATAGACAGTGTTTTGAGACCCCGTATGGGCCAGAGACAAGGTACTACACTAGTATGGTGTGTAGGGAAGTAAGGACCATAAAACTGCTTCACTAGGTGATAGTTTAAGTGCCGAAAAGTGCCTAAAACCCACTTAAAGTGCTGAATTCAGCATTTTTTCAGCAAAAATCAGCATTTTAACAAGTTTGTATCATGTAAAAATACGACTAAATGGTCCTGAATGCTTTCCTAAATGTCGGGAATTAAAAGTGTCACAGAAGGGTACTTAAAGAACACTAAACGGAATAGTTTGACACTTTAACGAACCGGTATCTAACCGAACAACCGAACATTACCCGAAACACCAAAATTATACTAGAAGCATTGTTTTTATGTTTCTGAGCTAGTTATGATCCCCGAACACCTTAACACACTATATAACACATCATACACTTAAAC
Organism: Helianthus tuberosus; assembly: GCA_030545235.1. Classification (NCBI taxonomy): domain Eukaryota; kingdom Viridiplantae; phylum Streptophyta; class Magnoliopsida; order Asterales; family Asteraceae; genus Helianthus; species Helianthus tuberosus. The sequence goes on along the minus strand of JARYGA010054637.1, from coordinate 825,390 downwards.
ACTAACCTATACACTTAACTTCCAACTAAATTACTAACTTACCATTTAAACCCAACAAAGACCCCCCCCCCCCCTTAAGTGGACGGTCACAAGTGACCCCACCATAATCTCCTCTTGATCTTGCTTGGATTCACCTAGATATTATATGATCCCATTTGATTTAATAGAAGATTTGTATTGTACTTACAAGACATAGTACCCAAAGGTTAAAAGCATAAGATGGTTATAAGTGGATCTCATTCTCATTATCATCATCAAACACCACTCACCTCCTCCCTCTCCCTTGGCTCTCGGCCGTGAGCAAGCCACCACACCACCACCATCTTCAACTAATTCCATCCATTTCCAAGATCATCCCAAGGTGCTAGAAGGTGTTTAAGGAAGTGTGGAGCTTGTGGATCTTGAAGGACCTCTTCTAATAGCTTTTACCCAACACATTTATCATCTTCTTCATCAAGTGTTCTTCCCTAGCCTTTGTGCTAGTAGTAAGCTTCATATCACTTGATCTTACTTCATATTTTGATGGTTAATAGATGATGAACATTGTTAAACTTGATGAACACTAAAGAACTTGATCATGAAACCTTAACATAAGCTATTTAACATATGAATACTTGTTGATTAGTGATGATTTGCTTCTTGATGATTAATGATTTGTGATAGTGATGTTAGACATCATAAGGAACCTACTAGATTGTGATTAAACACATGATCTAGTAAGTTAAGGTGGTGATCTTGTGAAAGACCAAGATCATCATACTTTATGTTTTCATGAACTTGAAAAATAAACATGATTTTATGAATGATGAAACGTATAACAAGATTACTAGACATAAACTTGAATGATTTCTAAAATAGTTCTTCCAAAGAAACCAAGTTAAATCACAAGATTTACAAGAACATTGTTTTTAAAGAAAACCAACCATGTTTCTAGTGTTGAAACAAGTATAAGAATACATTGTTTACAAGAAAAATTCAAAAGAATGATTTTTGGAAAAATCATCTAGTAAGTTGTAAACACCTAAATCTTCCAAGAATGAGATTTTCAAAGAAGTAAACACACTTTGAAGGGTAACTAAACCTACTAAACACACTACCAAGTTACTACAAGTTTTTATGAAAGTTCAAGTTCATGATTATTAGGTAAATAGCATTGTTTTGGCACTTGGTAAGTGTAGGTTGATTGTTGATTGTTTGTGATGATTTTGAAAACAAAATTATATGCTTTGATAGCATGGACACCTCCATTTTTAGGGGAAACTATGGCAAAATTTTCTAAAAATATACACACTTAGAAAAATATTTACTAACAAATATTTACAAGTGTATTTTAACTATGGTTTTCAATATAAACTTTGCCATAATTTTTGAAACAAAAATACAAATATTGGAGGTTGGTTTTTGTAAATAAAAATAGCTAAATATATATTTGAAAGGTATATATTTAGAAGACACATGTGTGTGATTATTTGTATACTTTGTGAATTAGTTATATTATTTTAGGATTTGAAATAATATAACTTAACAAATACCAAGAAATTACAATCCAAAATATTACCAAAAATCATAAGGAATAAATATATAAGTTACACACCTAATATTGAGAAACCGAACAAGAAATGTAACTTACCAAATATTCCGGAAAATATGTTTATAAGTATTTTTTTTAGTAAATAATATTTTGGACACCGAAAGAATGAAAATGGGATTTTCACAATTATCACAAAGTTATATCATATTTTGAAAAGAAGGAAATATTTAATTTTTGGAGATTAAAAATATATATGTTTTCTTGGAATTATTAAAAAATATAATATTTTTGGGAAAAATATACATTTTCTTGGAATACATTATTTTTGGATAAAAATAAGTTTATATATATATTTTTTCTAAGTGAGACTTGAAAATATATTGTTTTGGGAAATATATATCGGATATTTATTAAGAAAATACACCCACACCGGAATACAACACCTGTACATGGCAACAATATACAAGAATACAAATACAAATATACCCATCCTTGGGAAGGAAATACGAATATGAATACTTGAGAAGTATGGTTACAAAATATTGTTTAACGACTATTCAAAATTTAAAATATAATTTAAAGTTAAAATAATTATTATTTAACAAGTGATTATATTCTTGTAACAATAACAAAGACACTTTAAAACGTAACTCAAGGGCACTAATCAATACTAAGACAAGGCACGACCCGCTCGTCTAACGGACCGTAGTACGCATGTAGGTAGTCGTGCGTTCTAGAGGAAGCATTGAGTTACACCGGATACAAGGAACGCAAAACTGTGAGTTCATGTCCCCCATTTCTCTTAAGTGTTTTCGGTTTTATAACTCTCGGGGGTGAAATACATGTTACATACTGATTACAAACAATTACAAATGGTATGATTAGCTAAGGAATGAACTGCTAGATCACGTGAATAGGTAGGCGATTAACTTAAGACCATTAATCCTTGTATAAGGACCGAAGGGCATGAGTGATAGATCTATTGGGTGTTGCGAGCCCCACCCATGGGCCTGCGAGTTGGCCGCATGTGGTGACTATGTCGTTCCGCCGGAGGGGCCGGTACGAAATACGCATACAGGGTTGAGTGCTTCCTATGCCATGTCACATATATTAATGTATTAGCTACACATTAATTGATCTGTTTTTCCTTGTCGCTTCATACCAGTTTACAAGTACATACATACATACAAAGGTTTTCAAGGATGATTCGTGCACACATACTAAACACATGAACACGCTCAACTTTTGTTGATGTTTTCAACTACATGTATTTCAGGGAATTAGTAAGTGGATCTGGCGGGCGTTGGAAGTTTTATGCTGCGATAGGAATAAAGATGTCATCCATGGTCTTTGGGTTTGGTCAGTGAGTCTTGTTCCTGGACGAGACACGTCATCCAAACCTTAGTTACATCTAATGTCTTTTGGCGAGTCCTTAGTGAACTCATAAACAATTTGTATGGTTTGTAAAACTTGAAATTGAAGTCTACGTTTTAAACAATGTTGTTATGTTTTAAACTCATCTAATGGATGACAAATCTATGGTTTTATCATATAGTTGTTGTTATGATTGGATGCAATGATATTAAGAAAGTCACACCATAATCACGCTTCCGCAAAAGTCAGGGTGTGACAACTTGGTATCAGAGCTTCGATCGTAGCGAACTAGGATTCTTTCTCGAGTCTAGACTACGATCATTAGGGCTCTCACAAAAACGTTTTTACAAACATGTTTTCATTGCATACACAAAACGCCTAGATCCAGGAAACATACATTTTTACAAACAAAAGGCACGAAACACATTTCAAAATTTATGTTTATGATTCAGTCTGAAAGACTGGGAAATTCAGTTTGGGAAACTGGGAGTTTAGTCTGAGAGACTAGGAGATTCAGTCTGAGAGACTGGGTAGTTCAGTCTGAGAGACTGGGTAGTTCAGTCTGAGAGACTTGGAAGTTCAGTCTGAGAGACTGGGAAGTTCAGTCTGAGAGACTGGGAAGTTTAGTCTGGGAGACTAGGTAGCTTAGTCTGGGAGACGATGAAGGATAGAAAGTTTCATAAAGGATAATGTGAATACATGATTACATGCTGAATTGTCTTTGTTTGCTTACACTAAGTATTAGTTATTACTATGGATATACATGCTATGACCATTATGTACCAGCACACATATCACATTCTTCAGAGAATGAGTTGTCAGATGATTGACGACCCTATGGCCACTGCCACAGATGATGAGATTGCACCTGTGTTAGAGATATTTACGTCAGACGCTGAGAGTGACCCTGACATGCTGAACTCGCTCAACTTTTGTTGATGTTTTCAACTACATGTATTTCAGGGAATTAGTAAGTGGATCTGGCGGGCGTTGGAAGTTTTATGCTGCGATAGGAATAAAGATGTCATCCATGGTCTTTGGGTTTGGTCAGTGAGTCTTGTTCCTCTACGAGACACGTCATCCAAACCTTAGTTACATCTAATGTCTTTTGGCGAGTCCTTAGTGAACTCATAAACAATTTGTATGGTTTGTAAAACTTGAAATTGAAGTCTACGTTTTAAACAATGTTGTTATGTTTTAAACTCATCTAATGGATGACAAATCTATGGTTTTATCATATAGTTGTTGTTATGATTGGATGCAATGATATTAAGAAAGTCACACCATAATCACGCTTCCGCAAAAGTCAGGATGTGACAGTAATACACACATATACATATATATTAAGTCATATATGAGGATGAAAGAAAGATTTATACATTAAGTAGACAAGCCATAGATGAGAAGTCAAAAGGATTTCTAGGAAATCCAGCTCCAGGCATGGAGGTCATAGGAGGTACACCTGAAGAGCTTGATTCCGATGAAGTTTTCTTGACGGTATCAGTTTTCTCTTCTGAATGAGAAAAAAAACAAATTTAAAATAAACAGATTTGCGAGTATTATCATGTCAATTATCAATAGTCAGATAATCCATATAGTTCAGAAATGCCACACTTCACGAGCACATTTAGTGTATTTTTCTCTCTTGAACGGTCATCACTTTCCAAGCATCTGACGCTGCTTTTGTTGCTTAAAATGTGATCAAATAAACTTTTTATTGGATGTTAGTAATATAAAATTTGGTACGTTAATAGTTGAAATGCGACCAAAATGCTTACAACTTTCAGGCCAGAGGATTCAGGATGAGAAGCGCTGTACTCCTTAATGAACTCGCGGCTAGAATATTAATTATACTTCAGTACGTCAATAACTTGAAATGAAAAACAAAGATAACATACAAATAATAACTTTTATACCTAAAATGCACCCAAAAGCAAGCAGGACGGGGCGTACCACCTTGTTTCTTCTTCTTCTTTCTTCTACTGCTCTCATACTCATGACTTGTTGCTTCTTTTCTCTTGCTCGACATCGAATCATCAACTATTCACCTGAACAGATTTAACCTCCATCAAATTCTTAAATTCCTTAAAAAACAATAAGCAATATACACAATCGTTAAACGTTGAGCCGCATAGTCCTACTGGCACAAAACCGTGTTAACAATACTATAACATACGTTCTAAACTTTCTCTTGGTTTATACTCTAAACAAATATCAAACCGCTTCACATACCACTTTTGTCACACCCTGAATTTTGCGGAAGCGTGGTTTATTTGGTGTGACTTCTTAATACCATAGCAATAATCATAACAATGCTATATGATAAAAACACGAGATGTTTATCCATTTATAAAGTTTAGAAACTCCCACAATACCATTGTTTAAAAACATCAATACCGAATTATGTTACAACCCATGACTTGTTTAAACGAGTTCACAAGACTCAACAAAAGTACTTAAATAAAAACCTGAGTTTAGAATTATGTATCCCGTCCAGGAAAGGAATACACCCTCTAAACTCAACAACCCCGGATAACATCTTTTTATTCAAACGCAGCTTGACGACACATGCCTACTTTGCCAGATCCACTAGTTCCCTGAAATACATGTAGTTTGAAAAATCAACAAAAGTTGAGCGAGTTCATGTGTATTTCTGTGTGTAAAAACCGTTAAAGTATGTCTGTATGTATGAAAGTCCCTGGTATGTAGCAATAAGGAAAAAGAGATCACCAATGGGTTGCAAAGCAAATGGTACATGTGAAATGGTGCAGGAAGTACTCAAACCTAGCAAATTTGTTACCGGGCCTCCGGCTGGAAGACACAGTCACCACTATGGGCCACCCTGGCCTCATGGGTGTGGGCTCGCTACACCCAAATAGATCTATCACTCATGTCCCTCGGTCCTATGACGAGGATTAATGGCCTTAAGTGTTGTACCCACCCTTCACATGATCTACTACTAAACCCTCCTTAGGCTAACCGTACCATGTATAAAAATGTATGTAATAATTGTGACATGTATTCCACCCCCGAAGTACAAAACTGAAAACAGTTAAAAGAAAAGGGGGACATGAACTCACTGTAGTGCTCCTTGTACCGGCAACTCAAATCTCCGCAGCTAATCACGACTACCTACAGTGTACTAATATCTATTAGACGAACGGGCCGTGCCTTGGCTTAGAGATTAATGTTTTTGAGTTGCGTTCTTATGTTATTCCAAGTTATAATTATTTGTCAAAATAATTAATATTTCAACTTAAATTATATGTAGTGTTGGAATAATTGTTCATTCAATATTTTTGTAGCTCCGAAATAATATATTCTTAAGTCCCACTTAGAAAATATATATAACTTATTTGACAAAAATAATGTATTCCAAAATATATATACCTTTCTCAAAAATAATATATTTTGACTTCTTGTATCCAAAACAATATTTACCAAAAATATATTTGCAAAAGTATGTTCAGGAATATATCATAAGTTACATTTTAGCGTTTGGTTCCACAATAACAAGTGTGTAAGTTGATTATTTATTCCTTGAATTTTTTGTAATATTTTGGAGTTGTAATTTCATGGTCTTTTGTTAAGATATATTATTTTACCCTAAAATAATATTACTACTCCACAAATCAAACAAATATCCACACAAGTGTCTTAATACGAAATATATATTCTAAATATATATTTACTCATTTTTATTTACAAAAATCATCCTCCAATACTTATATTTTTGTTACAAAAATTATGGCGAGGTTTATGTTTGAAAAACATAGTTTAAAATACACTAGTAAACACTTGTCTAGAAAATATTTTCTAAGTATTGGGATTTTAAGAAAATTTCGCCATAGTTTCCTTTGTAAATGGAGGTGTCCATGTTATTTAGCATATCATTTTATTTTCAAAATAATCACAATAACCATCAACAATCCATCTTTAAACACTTTACATCACCAAGAGCAAAAACTATATGCTTTATATAATAATCATGAACTTGATATTTCACAAAAATGTGTAGTAACTTGGTAAAGCGTTTAGTGGCCTTAGTTACCTTCCAAAGTGTATTCATCCCTTTAAAAATCTCATTTTTAAAGAATCTCGGTGTTAACAACTTGTGAACAAATTTTACAAAAAATATTTATGTTACAACATCTTCATGTTTTACTAGCCTTCCTACACTTATATTATTTCCAAAAATAATGTAAGTGCAAGAAAAGTTATGATCTTTCAAAATCGTCTTTTTAACTTGGTTTCTTTAGAGAAATTATTCACAACTCTTGGATTTACAAATTTACTAGTTCACTTGGTTTGTCACTTTACAAGAAAATCACTTCACTTTCAAGTTCATGTTTGTTCAAGAAGATGATTATTTCATGTAAACTCATAATCACCTTCTAACTTGTTAAACCATGTTTTTAATCATACTTTAACAAGTTCCATATGGTGATCAACATCATATTATCAAGAAATCAACAATCAAATGCCATGCATGCTTTAATCAACATTAATCCAACAAGATTTCATCATATATCATCTTTATGTTTCAAGATTTAAGTGCAAGTCTTTTAGTGTTCTTGTTATTTCATCACAATGTACATCTTTTAACCGTAAAAATAAAAGTAAACAAGAGTTATGAGAGATCTTACTAATAGCTTTAAGCTAGGGAAGAACACTAGTGAAAAAGATGATGAAAAGTGGATGATGAAAGCAAATGAGAAGGATTCTTCAAGATCTTCAAGCTCCAAGCTCCATGTATCACCTTCTAACACTTGAAACAAGCTTAAAAATGGTTGGATGGTGGTGACAAGGTGGTGATGGTGGCGGCACAAGAGTGAGCCGAGAGGGAGAGAAAGATGTTGAGGGAGTGGGGTGAAGTTGAGTGAAGGTGAAATGAAATGATGAAGATCTAGAGCACCTTACTTATAATCTTCTCACACAATATTATGGCAAGGATATCAAGCAACAATCAAATAAAATATTAGAGTAATATCTAGTGGGATATGGTGGTGATTTTGGGTGGGTCCCTTGGACCGTAAATGGGCATGGGGGGGGGGGGGGGGGGGGTTAATTGTAAGTTTTTGATGATAGTAGGTAAATAATTGGAGGTTAAGTGTAATATCTAGTGTATGATGTGTATGACATACTTTATAGTATGTTGAGGTATTCGGGGACCATAACTAGTCCAAAAATAATAAAACAATGTTTTTGACAAAAATTTGGGGTCCCGGGTAATGTCCGGTTGTTCGGTTAGATACCGGTTCGTTAATGTGCTAAGTTATTCCGAATAGTGTCTTTTATGTAACATTTTGTAACACTTTTAATTCCCAACACTTAGGAAAGCATTCAGGAACATTTAGTCAATTTTCTGCATAATACTAGTATGCTAAAAAGCTGAATTTTGCTGAAAAATGCAGAATTCTGCACTTAAAGTGAGTTTTAGGCACTTTCCGGCACTCAACTATCACCTATTGACGCAGTTTTATGGTCCTCACTTCCCTACACACCATACTAGTGTAGTACCTTGTCCCTGGCCCACACTGGGTCTCAAAAAACTGTCTGTCTATGTACTGGCACTGTCAGTATATTTCTGAGTTATCCGCTCACTGTGCTAACTTTGCTTTGTGCATCATGTATGTCACTAAAGTTTGTGTGTAATAAATGGTGTGACAGTATGAAATGTGATGCACATGTATGTATGATGCAGAAATCATAAAGCAGTTTAAGTCAACAATTGTAATCAAGCACAGTCATTAAGCACAAGTTTAATATTAATTAATTGAACGGATACCTGTAATTATGAGGGTTGTCACATTCTCCCCCCGTTAAGAAAATTTTGTCCTGAAATTTAAGTTCTGCTTCTAGTTGCAGGGGTCTTAGGGAACAAATGTGGGTATTTTCCCTTCATACGATCCTCACCCTCCCACGTGAATTCTGGGTCATGTCGTGCATTCCATCGAACCTTGACGAGTTTGACACTACTCCGTCGCGTCTTGTTAATCTTCCAATCAGTAACCTCAACATGTTCTTCAATAAAGTGGAGTGTGCCGTCAATATGAACTTCGTCGGGAGGAATGACCACTGTCTCTTGAGTTGGACTCTTTTTCAAATTTGATACATGGAATGTATCATGGACGCCATCTAATTCAGTAGGTAGATCCAACTTGTAGGCTACAAGACCAATCCTTTCCATGATTCTGAATGGTCCAATGTATCTCGGATTCAACTTCCCACGCTTCCCAAAGCGTGCCACACCCTTCCAGGGTGAAACCTTCAACAAAACCATGTCTCCTACCTCAAATTCCAGAGGTTTCCTTCTTCGGTCCGCATAATTCTTTTTCCGATCACGAGCTGCTTTGATGCGCTCTCGGATCTGTATAATCTTGTCTGTCGTTTCCTGGACCAATTCCGGGCCAACAAGCTGTCTATCACCCGCGTCAGCCCAGCATAATGGTGATCGACATTTGCGTCCATAGAGAGCTTCGAACGGTGCGGCTTGGATACTTGCATGGTAGCTGTTGTTGTATGAAAATTCGACCAATGGTAGGTGGGTGTCCCAACTTCCACCTAAATCCATTACGCAAGCTCGCAACATGTCTTCTAATGTTTGGATCGTTCGTTCGCTCTGTCCGCCTGTCTGCGGGTGAAATGCAGTACTCAGATTCAGCTAAGAGCCAAAAGCTTCTTGGAAGGATTGCCAAATCCTTGACACGAATCTTCCATCTCTATCAAAGATAATTGAGAGAGGCACTCCATGTCGTGCAACAATCTCTCTTAGATACAGCTCAGCTAGCTTACTTGCGTTATCTTTCTCCTTGATTGCCAAAAAGTGTGCAGATTTCGTTAAACAGTCTACAATTACCCAAATCGTATCATGGCCCTTGGGCGTCCTTGGCAATTTCGTTATGAAGTCCATAGAAATCTGTTCCCATTTCCATTGGGGTATTTCAGGTTGTTGCAAGTGACCTGAAGGCTTCTGGTATTCAGCCTTTACCTTGGCGCAGGTTAAACATTTGCCAACATATATCGCAACATCGCCTTTCATTCTCGGCCACCAATAGAAATCCTTTAGGTCTTGGTACATTTTGTCCGATCCTGGATGGATCAAGTACCGTGACTTATGAGCCTCATAAAAAATAACGTCTCTCAGACCACCAAAGAAAGGAACCCAAATTCTTCCCAAGAAACACAACGTTCCATCCTCCTTTGGTACCAATTGCTTCTCCATCCCCCGGAGATATTCATTTACAAGATTCTCCCTTTTAACAACTTCCCTTTGCGCAGCACGAATGCGCAACGTGAGGTCTGTCTGAACAATCATTTCCAAAGCCCTAACCCTTATGGGCTTAATCCTTTCTTTCCGACTTAAGGCATCGGCGACTACATTCGCCTTCCCTGGGTGATACTTGATCTCGCAATCATAGCCGTTCAACAACTCTACCCATCGTCTTTGTCTCATGTTAAGCTCTTTCTGATCAAATATATGCTGCAGGCTCTTGTGATCAGTAAAGATTGTGCATCGCGTGCCATACAAGTAATGTCGGCAAATCTTTAATGCAAACACCGCTGCGCCTAACTCCAAGTCATGAGTGGTGTAGTTTTTCTCGTGAACCTTCAGCTGGCGTGAAGCATAGGCTATAACTTTTTGTCGCTGCATCAGCACGCAGCCTAAACCCTGACACGAGGCGTCGCAATATACCACGAAGTCGTCAGTGCCTTCGGGTAGAGATAACATTGGTGCATCACAAAGCTTGTTCTTTAACAGCGGAATGCTTCTTCTTGCTTGTCTCCCCATTCGTACTTCTTGTCTTTCTGTGTGAGGGAAGTCAATGGTTGAGCGATTTTCGAGAAATCCTTAATGAATCTGCGATAATAACCAGCCAAACCTAGGAACTGTCGTATCTCGGTTGGCGTCTTTGGAGTCACCCAATTCTTGATCACCTCGATCTTTGTGGGATCCACATGGATTCCATTTCCATTTACCACATGACCAAGGAACTGAACCTCGCGTAACCAGAACTCGCACTTTGAGAACTTCGCGTACAACTTCTCTTTCTTGAGCAGTTCTAAGATAGCTCTTAGGTGTTGCTCATGTTCTTCCTTCGTCTTCGAGTAGATCAAAATATCGTCAATGAACACAATCACAAACTTATCAAGGTACGGCTTGCAGACTCTGTTCATCAGATCCATAAACATGGCTGGCGCGTTTATCAATCCAAACGGCATAACCAGGAACTCGTAGTGCCCATACCGAGTCCTAAAGGCTGTCTTCGGAATACTCTCCTCTTGAATCCTCAACTGGTGATAACCTGATCGTAGATCGATCTTTGAGTAAAAACTTGAACCTTGCAATTGATCGAACAGGTCATCGATCCTTGGCAAAGGATATCTATTCTTGATAGTCAACTTGTTCAGCTCCTGGTAGTCGATACACATGCGAAAACTGCCATCTTTCTTCTTAACGAACAAAACTGGAGCTCCCCAAGGCGAGAAGCTTGGCCAGATAAATCCCTTATCTAATAGCTCCTGGAGTTGTGTTGACAGCTCTTGCATCTCTGAAGGTGTAAGTCGATAGGGTACCTTAGCTACAGGCGCAGCGCCTGGAACTAAGTCAATATGAAACTCGACTTGTCTTTGTGGCGGCAATCCTGGCAAGTCTTCGGGAAAGACTTCAGGATATTCCTTCACGATTGGAATGTCTTCTAGTTTCGGCTCAGCGGCTTCTTTATCCACGATGTGTGCCAAGAAGGCAACACATCCCTTCCTCAAACATTTTCTAGCCTTTAAGCAACTAATGATCCTTAAGGGCGTATCACGCTTCTCTCCGTGTACCACAATCGTTTCTCCATTTGTCATTGGGATGCGAATGGTCTTCTCGTGACATACAATTTCGGCTCTGTTGCTAGACAACCAATCCATTCCTACTACCACGTCGAAGCTTCCCAACTCGAATGGCAGTAGATCCAGTGTAAACTCGTGCTTTCCCAGCTCTATTACGCATCCTCTGATGACTTCATTCGTTCCAACTAGCTTTCCATTAGCCAGTTCAATTGAGTACGGAATATCTAACTTACTAGTAGTTAACCCAAGCATACTTTTAAATTCTAGTGATACAAAGCTATAGTCGGCACCAGTGTCAAATAGAACAGATGCAAAGCGTTGATTAATAGGGAACGTACCAGTAACTACATTGGGATCCTGGCGTGCTTCCCTTGCACCTATGTTGAAGACTCTGCCTTGCGCTTGATTGAGTTTTGGGCATTCCCGCTTAAAGTGCCCCATGTCTCCACAGTTGAAACACCCTGGTCCTCGACCATTCCCATTACCATTACCGCCTCGATTGATGTTCGCTCCCTGGTTACCAGCTTGATTCCCAGCATTTCCATGATTCCCATTCCCGCCATTTCCTCCCTGTTGGCTATTTCCATTCCTTCCTCCATAACCTCTTTGATTACCACGGCCAACACCAGTACCAACCCAGCATGTATTCTTCGAATGGTCCTCCTTCCCGCAAGACTCACATCTCCTCATTCTGCACTGGCCGGAATGATGGTACTGGCATGTATCACATTTGGGCAGAGCACCCATGTACCCTCTTCCTTTGTTTTCGGCACCAGTTTTGGCCCTGGCTGGTGCGCTTCCCTCTTCTCTCTTGCTGACACTGTTGGTACCCTTTTTGAAGTTTGAGAACTTCCTCTTGTTCTCACTCGATGATGATTCAACATGTGTCTCCTTCTTTTTCGGTTCAGAAATTGAAAACTTGTTTAACCGGATGGCTTCCTCTGTAAGTGCCACGCTGAGATCAATGGCTTCGGTAATTGTTGGAGGCTTGGACGTTGTTACCATACTCATGATCTGGGGTGCCAATCCCCAGATGAAACGCTCAATGTGTTTAAATTCAGGATCAACCATATACGGCACAACGCGTGACAAGTCGTGGAATCTTTGCACATATTCAGCAATTTTTGGGCCGTCCATTTTTAGGTTCCAAAATTCCATTTCCAGCTTCTGTATTTCGGCCCGTGAACAGTATTTCTTCCTCATGAGCTCCTTCAGCTCAGCCCATTTCAGTGCATACGCCGCCGCCTCTCCTAGGGTTTGGACTTGCAGATTCCACCAGGATAAAGCACCATCAAGAAAGAGTCCTGAAACGTAAGTAACTTGGTTTTCAGGAGTACACTTGCTCATCCTTATTACCGAATCCGTATTTTCCGTCCATCTGACGAAAGCAACAGCACCCCGAGTGCCGTCATAATTTAAGGGCTTACAATCCAGAAATTGTTTGTAGGTACAGTCTGTATAGGCAATATCATTAACAGAAAGCATTAGCGGATGTGTAAGAAGTATCCAAGCGTAACGTAATATATCTCAAGCGACTTGGACATTACCATTGGGTGGGTTGTTGTTCCTTGAGGAACCTCCGCTAGTCTCGGCGCGGGAGGCCTCATACTGTGCTATTGCTGTGGTAATTCGCTCCTGTAATTCAGCCTCAGTAGTGGGCAAACGTGTGTCTCGTCGTGGAGGCATATTCTAAAAGAAGATCATATCGGTTAGGTCATAGTAAGTATAGTAAGTAAGTAATATGCATATGTAATAACATTCATCAACACAATAACACATAACATCCCATGTCATAACACAAAACCAATGATCCAACAACGCATGTAATGAGAACGCTGCGATTGAGCTATCATATAACAAGACCACCAATACAGTTTACAAATTTTACAAATTTATCGTACATCAAAAGAGACTAAGGGTCACATCACCCTTGTCTGAATCGTCTAACAATCTACAACAACCAAAAGTCAAATGTCAAAAGTCATAAGTCATCATGTGGTCTTCAAAATGCTACGCAATCCGGCTCAATCGTTGTACTCTCATCAAAAGCATGACATCTGCATCAAACCAAAAATCCCCTAAGCTGATGGTGGGGGAGGAGGAGGTGGAGGAATGAAAATCAATCTGCGCAAATGCGCCAAATCCTCCTCGAGAGCATGGACAACACGCAGCAGGTAAGCAATTTGTTGGTCCGTCGTGAGGAAGCGGACATCGGAATCAGGGTGCGGTAGGAGAGGAGCTAGTGGTGTCGCGAATGGGGACTAGCAATGACAAGGGGGAGGACGCGGGGTCCTCTCCAGCTCCTGGACTCGTCGGCTCAACGCATCCTGCTGTAACTGCAAGGATAAAAGTATATCATCCGTCGTATACCCAACATGAAAAGGATGGTGTGGATCTGACAAAGGCATAACGTTGGGCGAAGACCACATAAATGGCTCGCCCGTGGATGCTGAAGAAGAGAAAGCAGTGTGTGCAGCAGGTGCAAAAGGGGGTATAAATGGAAAGGCTGCTGTCATAGGTGGTATGTGATCATGCTGCTGAGTAGAAGGTCCTTCCCCTGGACGGGGGGAGGAATGTCCTGAAGAAAAGTGACGGGTAAATCCATGCGGTGGACGTCTGACACGGGAGGGTGAAACTGTGGGACATCAAAGGGTGCAAAAACAGGTGCAGCAGGGGGAGTGACTGGTAGAACAAATGGAGGATAGTCATCATCATCCTCAATCCACCCGTTACGGGTGTCGGCATATCTAGGATCAACGTGTGTAGCAAAAGGTGCATGGTCAACAAACACAGGCATAGGGTCGGGTAGAGGTGCAACAACTGGGACATCAGCAACTGATGGTGCAACGACTGGTGCATCAACAAGAATAGGGTCGTGCACAGGTAAGGGGTCGTGAGCGAAAACAGGCTCTGGTGCAACCTCCGGCTCTGGTTCAGCTGGAGCAGGCTCCTGATCAGCGGGCATATCGAGGAGCTGATCGACCGGAAAAACAGGTGCCTCAACGAGTGGCTCAGCAGGTACAAACTCAACCTCAGGATCCGGGTCAAAGTCATGGGGAACAATGGGTGCAGCAGACATCGCCATGTCCGAATCAGTGTCGCTGGAGTAGTGATGCACGCCCTGGGTGTGAAGAGTGGCGGATGATACAGACTCAAGCGAGTCGGGACCAGACGGATCGGGTAAGGCCTCCACAACAGGAGCCTCGGCAGGTGGCACAACAATGGCATCAACAGCAGGAACCTCAACCACAGGAACAACAAGGTCATCAACCGGAATATCAGTAAGTGGAATATCGTCATCCATCGGGGCCCCGCCATCCTGGTCATCCTCCGGGGGACCCTCGATGAATAGATCGATGTCGTCATCATCCATAGCGTCATGAGGCTGTTCCTCAAAAGGAACTGTAGCAAGTGGGAGAGGGGCAGGGATCTGGACAAGAGGTAGATCCTCGCCCGGTAGACCATCAGCTAAAGGCAAGTCGTCTCCAAAGTCCGGTAGGGCAAATGGCTGAAAATCATCCTCGTCGGTACTCGTGGTGTCTAATGTATAAACCTCCGGGTCCGTGGCTATCTCATCATCCGAGGTAATAGCCATAGGGTCTATCGTGTCGGACACTCCACTATCAGAAGAAGATGACATGGTGTCTGTAACACAACCACAACATATGCACATATATCAGATAAGCATGTAAGCAAATAGCAATGTAATCATGTATGCATCCTAGTCTTCCTACACTATCCCACCCAGTCTCTCAGTCTAACTCCCTGGTCTCTAAGACCAAACCTCCCAGTCTCTAAGACTAACTCCCTGGTCTCTAAGACCAAACCTTCCCAGTCTCTAAGACTAAATTTTTCGCCAGTCTCTAAGACTGTACTCCCTCAGTCTCTAAGACTGAACTCCCTCAGTCTTTAAGACTGAATTATATACATAGCTTCTTTTTTTTTTTTTTGAAATGTGTACTTGTGCCTTTTGTTTGTAAAAATGTTTGTTCCTGGATCTGGACGTTTTGTGTATGCAATGTAAGAATGTTTGAAAACGTTTTCGTGAGAGCCCTAGTGATCATAGTCTAGACTCGAGAAAGAATCCTAGTTCACTATGATCGAGGCTCTGATACCAAGCAGTCACACCCTGACTTTTGCGGAAGTGTGGTTTATTTGGTGTGACTTCCTAATACCATAGCAACAATCATAACAATGCTATATGATAAAAACACGAGATGTTTATCCATTTATAAAGTTTAGAAATTCCCACAATACCATTGTTTAAAAACATCAATACCGAATTAAGTTACAACCCATGACTTGTTTAAACGAGTTCACAAGACTCAACAAAAGTACTTAAATAAAAACCTGAGTTTAGAATTATGTATCCCGTCCAGGAAAGGAATACACCCTCTAAACTCAACAACCCTGGATAACATCTTTTATTCCAACGCAGCTTGACGACACATGCATACTTTGCCAGATCCACTAGTTCCCTGAAATACATGTAGTTTGAAAAATCAACAAAAGTTGTGCGAGTTCATGTGTATGTCTGTGTGTAAAAACCGTTAAAGTATGTCTGTATGTATGAAAGTCCCTGGTATGTAGCAATAAGGAAAAAGAGATCACCAATGGGTTGCAAAGCCAATGGTATGTGTGAAATGGTGCAGGAAGTACTCAAACCTAGTAAATTTGTTACCGGGCCTCCGGCTGGAAGACACAGTCACCACTATGGGCCACCCTGGCCTCATGGGTGTGGGCTCGCTACACCCAAATAGATCTATCACTCATGTCCCTCGGTCCTATGACGAGGATTAATGGCCTTAAGTGTTGTACCCACCCTTCACATGATCTAGTACTAAACCCTCCTTAGGCTAACCATACCATGTATAAAAATGTCTGTAATAATTGTGACATGTATTCCACCCCCGAAGTACAAAACTGAAAACAGTTAAAAGAAAAGGGGGACATGAACTCACTGTAGTGCTCCTTGTACCGGCAACTCAAATCTCCGCAGCTAATCACGACTACCTACAGTGTACTAATGTCTATTAGACGAACGGGCCGTGCCTTGGCTTAGAGATTAATGTTTTTGAGTTGCGTTCTTATGTTATTCCAAGTTATAATTATTTGTCAAAATAATTAATATTTCAACTTAAATTATATGTAGTGTTGGAATAATTGTTCATTCAATATTTTTGTAGCTCCGGAATAATATATTCTTAAGTCCCACTTAGAAAATATATATAACTTATTTGTCAAAAATAATGTATTCCAAAATATATATACCTTTCTCAAAAATAATATATTTTCACTTTTGTATCCAAAACAATATTTACCAAAAATATATTTGCAAAAGTATGTTCAGGAATATTTCATAAGTTACATTTTAGCGTTTGGTTCCACAATAACAAGTGTGTAACTTGATTATTTATTCCTTGAATTTTTGGTATTATTTTGGAGTTTTAATTTCATGGTCTTTTGTTAAGATATATTATTTTACCCTAAAATAATATAACTACTCCACAAATCAAACAAATATCCACACAAGTGT
Organism: Helianthus tuberosus; assembly: GCA_030545235.1. Classification (NCBI taxonomy): domain Eukaryota; kingdom Viridiplantae; phylum Streptophyta; class Magnoliopsida; order Asterales; family Asteraceae; genus Helianthus; species Helianthus tuberosus. The sequence goes on along the minus strand of JARYGA010054637.1, from coordinate 808,111 downwards.
CTTAATACGAAATATATATTCTAAATATATATTTACTCATTTTTATTTACAAAAATCATCCTCCAATACTTGTATTTTTGTTACAAAAATTATGGCGAGGTTTATGTTTGAAAAACATAGTTTAAAATACACTAGTAAACACTTGTCTATAAAATATTTTCTAAGTGTTGGGATTTTTAGAAAATTTCGCCATAGTTTCGTTTGTAAATGGAGGTGTCCATGCTATTTAGCATATCATTTTCTTTTCAAAATAATCACAATAACCATCAACAATCAATCTTTAAACACTTTACATCACCAAGAGCAAAAAAATATATGCTTTATATAATAATCATGAACTTGATATTTCACAAAAACGTGTAGTAACTTGGTAAAGCGTTTAGTGGCCTTAGTTACCTTCCAAAGTGTATTCATCCCTTTAAAAATCTCATTTTTAAAGAATCTCGGTGTTAACAACTTGTGAACAAATTTTACAAAAATATTTATGTTACAACATCTTCATGTTTTACTAGCCTTCCTACACTTATATTATTTCCAAAAATAATGTAATTGCAAGAAAAGTTATGATCTTTCAAAATCGTCTTTTTAACTTGGTTTCTTTAGAAAAATTATTCACAACTCTTGGATTTACAAATTTACTAGTTCACTTGGTTTGTCACTTTACAAGAAAATCACTTCACTTTCAAGTTCATGTTTGTTCAAGAAGATGATTATTTCATGTAAACCCATAATCACCTTCTAACTTGTTAAACCATGTTTTTAATCATACTTTAACAAGTTCCATATGGTGATCAACATCATATTATCAAGAAATCAACAATCAAATGCCATGCATGCTTTAATCAACATTAATCCAACAAGATTTCATCATATATCATCTTTATGTTTCAAGATTTAAGTGCAAGTCTTTTAGTGTTCTTGTTATTTCATCACAATGTACATCTTTTAACCGTAAAAATAAAAGTAAACAAGAGTTATGAGAGATCTTACTACTAGCTTTAAGCTAGGGAAGAACACTAGTGAAAAAGATGATGAAAAGTGGATGATGAAAGCAAATGAGAAGGATTCTTCAAGATCTTCAAGCTCCAAGCTCCATGTATCACCTTCTAACACTTGAAACAAGCTTAAAAATGGTTGGATGGTGGTGACAAGGTGGTGATGGTGGCGGCACAAGAGTGAGCCGAGAGGGAGAGAAAGATGTTGAGGGAGTGGGGTGAAGTTGAGTGAAGGTGAAATGAAATGATGAAGATCTAGAGCACCTTACTTATAATCTTCTCACACAATATTATGGCAAGGATATGAAGCAACAATCAAATAAAATATTAGAGTAATATCTAGTGGGATATGGTGGTGATTTTGGGTGGGTCTCTTGGACCGTAAATGGGCATGGGGGGGGGGGGGGGGTTAATTGTAAGTTTTTTATGATAGTAGGTAAATAATTGGAGGTTAAGTGTAATATCTAGTGTATGATGTGTATTACATACTTTATAGTGTGTTGGGGTATTCGGGGACCATAACTAGTCCAAAAATAATAAAACAATGTTTCTGACAAAAATTTGGTGTCCTGGGTAATGTCCGGTTGTTCGGTTAGATACCGGTTCGTTAAAGTGCTAAGTTATTCCGAATAGTGTCTTTTATGTAACCTTTTGTAACACTTTTAATTCCCAACACTTAGGAAAGCATTCAGGACCATTTAGTCAATTTTCTGCATAATACTAGTATGCTAAAAAGCTGAATTTTGCTGAAAAATGCAGAATTCTGCACTTAAAGTGAGTTTTAGGCACTTTCCAGCACTCAACTATCACCTAGTGACGCAGTTTTATGGTCCTCACTTCCCTACACACCATACTAGTGTAGTACCTTGTCCCTGGCCCACACTGGGTCTCAAAACACTGTCTGTCTATGTACTGGCACTGTCAGTATATTTCTGAGTTATTCGCTTACTGTGCTAACTGTGCTTTGTGCATCATGTATGTCACTAAAGTTTGTGTGTAATAAATGGTGTGACAGTATGAAATGTGATGCACATGTATGTATGATGCAGAAATCATAAAGCAGTTTAAGTCAACAATTGTAATCAAGCACAGTCATTAAGCACAAGTTTAATATTAATTAATTGAACGGATACCTGTAATTATGAGGGTTGTCACATCTTTTTCCACTAGATCCTGCTACAACTGATCAAGACATTTAGCCATTAAACAACCGGAACTTTTCTCACATCATTAACGTAAACAGCTAACGCGAAGCAAGTTTTCTCACATTATAATCACACTAATCACCACTTATGCCCAGTTAACTACCATAAATATCAAAAAAAAAAAAAATCTGCTTTGCAGGATAAACCCTAAAACCTTAATATAATAAACATACATTCCCTATCAAAACCAAAATGACCCATCACAAACTCCAAATAAACAAACACACACCAAATTCAAATTCAAGAACACCCATTACATATTTATCCAATCATCATCATAATTCACCCAAAAAGTATACATTAACAGAAAAGAACACCACTAAATGTGAATGACAGATAAAAAAAACTAAGAATAGAACATTATACCAGTGGGGAGATGTCAGTTCTATCAAAATCAAGAGAATCAAGAGAGCTAACATCAGCCATGTATAAGTAAGGGTGAAAGTTAGTTGGGGTTATGAAACGGGGGTAACTTTAAATCATTCTTGTTTTGTGGGTTAGGGGTTTTGATCGAGTTATTTAGGTGAAAGGTTGTGATTTTGATGATGATCAGGAGGTGGGTATGGGGGGAAGAGGGTGCATTTGGTGTCTGATGATGAGACGTAGGGCGGTTCGGGTTTCAGGTTGAGAAAAATAAAGAGTGAGATCTTTGGAATTCCTAATTGAATGTGCAGAGATAATTACAGTGGGGAGTTTATGTCGATTAGGTTTTCTGAGGGTAGGGATGGTAAGGATTTTGAGAGTGTGAGAATGGGGTGTAGGATGAATTTACTATTATATCCTTGTGGTGTCTTAAAATGTTGTACTCTTTACAATTTTACCCTTACAAAACAAGTATACATTAGTTGTACATATTGCATAAAATGATGGACGCCATGTAAAATTACATGTGTGTACATCACGTTTCCTTTATATAGTATTATAGATATTAGTACAAATACCAACTTAATTAAGTTACACCTTTTCATTTATACATCTCGTCACTTTGAAATTCATTCATGGGAAACACGGGAAATATAGTTTAGTAAGTAAGGGTCACTTTAAAGATTTATTTACGAGAAATATAGTTTAGTAAATAAGGGTCAGGCCGATTTGTAAAAAAAAAATAAACGATGTGAAATTAATTTAATCCACTTGCCGCCTTTCTGAATGAGCATAAAGTTAGAAACTATGAAGTAAGATTCTGTATAAGACAACAATTACGTACAAAGCCAGAATTAGAGAAGGACAACTGTCTTTGGCAGAAATGGTATTTTGGTCCTTTCTCAAGTGAATAACTTCCCCTATTGATTTTCAAATGGCTATAACTTTTCATACGTTAATATTTTATAATAAAGATTACATGTATTAACCAGCATTTCATTCTTTTTAGTTTAAGCTGCCTATTGCTATAGTTTTCTTAAAAATATACAGGATTTTGAATACCCGTTATTTCATTACGTGATTATGTGATTTTGAATACCTAACACATGACTACGTGATTTTGAATACCCATTACGTGATTACATATTCACCATAAACCATTACATGATTACACATTTAGTATAAATTCATTACGTTATTACATATTCAACATAAACCATTACGTAATTGCACATATTCAACATAAACCATTACGTAATTACACATTCAGTATAAAGCCAAACCGGTGACAATACCCATCCTCTTCATCTACATTATATATGGTATAACGGTTTTGAGTCGGTGATTGTCTGTTTTGATAGCTCATTTGCTGATGCACTGGTTGGCTGTGATGTGAGAATTCAACACCCTCAAATTCATTAAACTCGGTTTGATAAGCTCTATACATGATTCGAAGAACTGCACAAGCACAAACAAAACATCCGAGCGTAATCTCGAACTAACAAAAATAATATGAAGAAAAAAATATTTTTGTTTTTTTTTTAATTTTTTAGAAAGCAAGAACAACTAACTAACTAACACTAAGCGCACTAATTCCCCGACAACGGTGCCATTTTGACGACTGTCGTAAGTCTCAATCAAAAACCCAATTAAACTACGTAGATAGCGTAAGTAGGGTATCGTATCCACGGGAAATTTGTGGTCAGTGTTAAAGAAATCTAAATTAAAACTAAATTATCTAACTGGGGGTTTGTTTGTTTGATTGCAAACCAAACACAATTTGTCACGAAAAGTGTTATCAGATTAAGAAGAAGAAGTAACCTCCACTCGGAATCCCGAATACCCATTTTAACACAAAATCCGTTTACTGATACAAAACACCACATAGACATGGCCTTGTGATTACTGGATTTGATTAATTATTAGAGATAGTTTTTTACATTCACCATGCAATCTAATAATCCGTTTAATTGTATCAATTACCCACCAGTTTACCAACCCGCTAATGATGCAAGTATATCGCCAATACGCTTAATAAATGACAAGTAATTTAAACACAATCAACGTTTATCAAGAAACCAACACAAGTAGTCAAGTTATACTAGTTTACAAGAATCAGAAAAACAGATAAATATGTCAAACCGCGTAAAGTCACCGACAGGGGCGGACATAATGGTGGCCCAAGGTGGGCGGGCGCACCCCCGGGGAAAAAAAATTTAGTGCTAAGTTTCGTCGAAAATTCCATCCGCACCCCTTGAAATTTTTCGTTCGCACCCCTTGGAATTTTCCGTCCGCACCCCTTATGTAAAAAGTGTTATCAATTTATATTTTAAATTTTTTTAGTAAACTCTTATTTTTTTAAAAATACTACCTAAATTATATAACTTTTAATACCCAAATAACTAAATAACTAAACCCAAATACCCAATACCTTTAACTAGCCCACTACTAAGTCTTAGCCAAATAAACAAACCCAACAAATCAACAATATTTCGAACTAAAATAAAATATTTTCTCCGCTCTCTGTATCGTCCTTGCACGCACACCAGTGATCAGAACATCAGTGACAACAGTGAACAGTCAGCAGCCGCTACCACCGTAATCAGCCAACCACCATACCACCGCCGATCGAACACGGGTAAGTTTCTTTGTTATATTTCATGATTTTTGGTTGATTTTTTGATGATTTTTTGGTTGATTTTTGGTGGGACGGAACCGGTAGCCCACCGGAAGTGATTTTTTGATAACAGGAGACATGTGCTTCGTTTTGATGATTTTGTTAGTGATGATATTTTTTTTTGTGGTGGGTTATATACTTATATTTTGTTAGTGATGATAGTTTTCCTTTTTTTATAGCCGCATACACCACAACGATCAGACCTGGTAATGTAAAAATACCCCTTAACTCCGTTTCCGTAGTGTAAAAATAACCCTTAACTCCGTTTCCGTAGTGTAAAAATACCCCGCAACTTCGTCTCCATTATACAAAGGATACCCCTGGTCTAAAAAATAAAAAATCGGAATACCCCTAAATTTTTGGACTAGTTCTGCCGCTGTGTTATATAGAGAAATAGTTGCTTAAGAAAGTAGGTTTAGATGATGTTTTGGATAGATTTCAAAAAATGAAAACCCGTAATGCGACGTTTTAATTATGTTTGTAACAAGGTTTGACATGTTTTGATGATTATATAAATTTAATTGGATGTTCTTTTGTTTTACATGATCCGACCCGACTCGAACGGACATGATACGAACCGATGTTTTTACATATATAACTTGGGGCCTAAAATTTTAAAAAATGTTCCTCACCCCCTTGTAAAAATTTCTGGGTCCGCCACTGGTCACCAAGAGATTTAGCCGCGCATAATAATCTTCACCGCATCAGCTGTCATCCTGAATTGGTTGAACATCAAGAAAGAATGCCAAATTCGTTCCTAGGTTCGTATATTGACGGCTGTGTATCCTCTTGAATATTATGAAAAATCCTATATATAAACCTAATGTTTAGCCGACATCCTTTTTATTTTATCTTGCATCCCAAGCAACCAAAGGCGGCCAACATGTGCACATATGAAATTCCCTTTTAATGATATTGGATCATAATGTATTTTATGAAATATTATGAAGTCCACGTGATGTGTTGTTGCTTCCCTCAAAAGTTTCCTCCAAAAAAAAGTTGTCACATGTGCACATATAACGGTTGTCGATGAAAATAATGAATGTGTTCCTTAAATAACGTGATTTGGCTGACTTAAAGCAATTCTCCCGTCTTCGAACCTGCCGCGCGTCGTGGACCAACCACGAGCCACCCGCGTCGCGGACCAATCACGAGCCACCCCCGTGAGTCATCTATGACGTCCAAGATTGACTTTTCAGTTTTACATGTCCCGTTTTGACTTGTCGACCCCGCTTTTCAACTCGTTTTTCTCATTTACTCTTTTAGTACCTGTTAAGCAACGACATACCAAAAACACAATAACCTAACACATATGATTTAAGATGTTGAACATACTAAAAACCGACACAATTTAACGTAAACTATAACATATTTCGACCCTACATCATGAAGGACCTTGTGTAGTATGATTTATTAAACATTACATTCTGATTTGGAAGTGTTTTGGCCTGTTCGGCCTACTAAAATGGTTTACGCCATTTTAACGGGTTGTATGCACAAATACGGGCCCGGATGGTCAAATGGGTCTTATTACGAGTCCGGCATGTCTAAATATGTTTTATGATGTTAAAAAAAACTGGTTTGGTATCAAAACTTTTGATTTTAATACTTAAAAAACCGTTTGCCGCAAAATGAACAAAGCTGCGTTTGACTTTTAAAAATATATATTTGAGTCGTTAATTGACCCACCAATCCATGTATGCCACGTGTCCGACAACTCACAGCCGTTTCATGCGCCATCATTCATATTGTAAGTTCATAGTCGAGCCATTTCAATTGGCTTGTCCCTTGAGCCGGTACAATGGATGGCGAGCCGGTTGAAAGTTCTCAGCCGAGTACTTTCCACACGGTTCAAGCCGTTTTAGCATCTCAAGCCGGCTTGAAAGGTCAAGCCGGTTCCACTGAAGTTGAGCCGTTTCCGTACATTTCTAAGCCTTTTCAATAAATTTCTAAACCGTTTCCATACACTCCTAAGCCTAAGCCGTTTCAATAAATTTCTAAGCTGTTTCCGTACATTTCTAAGTCGTTTCCGTACACTTCTAAGTCGTTTCAGAGTGATTGAGTTTGTGGGGCATGTTTTAAATATTTCTTTGAATTATGTCATTGTGCAAAGTGATCAAGTCTAAATGTAAAAGTTTCTTTGTCACAATCAGTAAAATCACGTTTTGTAGTAGTTAATGCAAAATATGAGGGTTAAGTTTGTTGTATATAGGGGGGAAGTGCCAGGTTGTTAACGGAACGTCAAGTATGTTGATGATGCCGGTGCAAGTAGACGTGGTTTAGAAATTGAAACCAATCATTCATATATCAGTTTTTTAAGTTTTGTTTCTAAGATGTGTGATATTCCGAACATTACACGTTTGTCCTACCGGGTGTCTATGTTTACTGATCTGATCGATATAATTAATGATCGTGATCTTACATTTTATTTAATTTGGCGATGCAGAATCCTTTTGAATTATATAAATTATACGTTATTGAAGAGTCTGGTGTTGGTTCATCTAGTTTTGCATCTTTAAACCATTTCAAAGCTCCTGATTTAAATATTTCTGTTAATGAAACTCCTAATGTTTTAAACGAGGATGGACCAAATTTTGAAAATTTCTTTGAAAAATCAATCCCCTCTAACTTACCAAGTAAGATACAATGTTTGTTAGAACATTTTGAGTTTAAAGTAGATAGATCGTCTAAAACACGATACGAAGTGTCATGTCTGGGTGATGGTTGTGAGCGGCGATTTAGAGCATACAATGTCCCTGGTGGTAGTTTATTTTTTGTTAAACATATGAATTCTAAACACACCTGTTCGTCAGGCAAACCCAAAGGTTTTGGGTCACTATTTAAATGAACCATTAAAAGACAACGGTAGAATCTATCTCTCGCAAAGAGATAGTCAAAGATTTTAGACAAAGATTCTAGGTTGAGATAACTAACCTTCAAGCTTGGCGTGGAAAAAAGCCATAAACTAGAACTTCTACAAGGAACAAGCCGAAATTCCTTTTCGGAACTACCTATTTACTATTACAATTTGGAGCGTGCAAATCCGGGAACCGTTACTCACATCTTGACTGATGACGATAGTCGCTTTGAAATAGTTTTTGTCGCGATAGGTGCTGCGGTAAGTTATACGGTTTACTTTTTTTTGTTTGTTAAACTAAATCGAGGTTAACCTTATTATGTAATTATTCATTTTCAGATTCGTAGTTTTATGTTTAATCTAAGACCAGTGGTTATCATCGATGCCGCACACTTAAAGGGTGAATTTAAAGGAACGTTGTTTTCAACAGTTGGCATGGATGGAAATAACCAGATTTTACCAATTGCTTAAGGAATAGGAAAATCAGAGGATGGTGAATCTTGGACATGGTTTCTCTCAAAGCTCACAGAGTGTGTTGGTGAAATACCAGATATGGCGATCATAAAGACGAAATTAACTTTAACTTTAAACTTAGTATTACTTCTTTGTCAATGAGAGATAAGAGGTAATATTTTGAAGGAACACTTCAATCCGAGAACATATATTAAAAAAATATTGACAAACACATCATTTTTTCTTTGATCTGAACTGACTAGAAAGAAAGTGAACATCGAAATTTAAAGCTCAAGAACACGTCAATTTGTAACAATAAGAGTATGTGCAGATATTTTTCCTCAGAAAAAAATATATTTGAGATAAATATAAATATCAATGAAGAACAAAAACTTGAATGTGCATAACATTTTCGTGATTATATGGAGCAGATGGGCAGATGGGTATTTATATTAACATATATGTATAACAGCCAGAGAACTCTCCCAAAACGGCTTAGGCCTGCGTGTAACGGCTTCGAAGTGTACGGAAACGGCTCAGGTTTAGTTCAACCGGCACAAGTTATGTTGAAACGGCATAGCTTTGTACGGAAACGACTTAGCTTTGTATGTTGAAACAGCTTGGGGTTTGAGCCAAATGAAACGGCTTGAGCGGTGTGGAATGTTCTTGGCTGAGATCTTTCAACCGGTTCCAGAGGACAAGCCATCCACTTACCGGCTCAAGGGACAAGCCGTGTGGAAAGTTCTCGGCTCAGAGCCGTTTCAGGTTTTGTCGGACATGTGGCAATCAGGGGTTGGTGGGACTTGAAAGGATTTTGTTAAGCCGTTTCAGTGGTTTGTAACGGCTCGTGGAGCCGTTTCATTTGGCTATTTTTGAAAAGTGATCTGGTCAATGGCTATTCTTGTTATTTTCCCATCTGAAATTGTTTTTTTAAAAGACATGTTTCTGAATTCTCGTAATACATAAATGACACAAAGTGTAATTTACTTTATGATTTATTTAACACATAAAAATTGAATACACAATTATACCATAAGAAATTATCGTTTAAGCTGGGAATAATTAGCCATAAAAATCGAATAGATAACATTAATGAAGTTGAGGTCATGATTTTAGAAAAAAAAAAAACAAGAATTCATACTTGTGTGGTTAAAATAGGTAAATCTCAAAGAGTCAAAATAATATTAACTCTAAATTAAACTATGGCGATAAAGTTGGTCATATATAATTAAACAAGGGTTGAATAAAAAAGAAAATATAAAACAAAGGTTATAATTATAACACAAGTTAAGTTTTTGGTTATTTTGTACTCAAAAGATAAAAAAAAAAATAAGAGCATTCCCATCCACTCCATCATCTTTAACCCTATAATTTAACTAAAAATCACAACTTTTTAAAATTTATCTCACATTTTAAAAAACCTTCTACATCCAACTCCTCATACCTATCTCTATATTCTTTTTTTATTATTATTTCTTCTCTTTCTTCCACTTATAATTTTAACTACTATCTATTTTGTCTTATTATATTTTTTTCTTCTAAAATTGATTCTAATAACTTTGTTTATAGAAATTATACTACTAATTATTATTTTTGGGTTGGACGGGTCGGGCTACTTTAAATAGTAATTATATTATCATAAACCAACAAGAAAAAATTGCTGACACATAGACACCATTTTGCCGATATACATATAAGGTCTTGTTGTTTTCCAAAACCATAGTTAGCGGTTCATGCATTCAGCTGAGAATTTTTGTCAAAATTAGCCAAACTGGACTGTTAACACTCTTTAGAATGTGGGTTGAAGAGTAGTATTTAGGTGAATGAAAACCAACCTGATGTGGAACATACCAGGATATAATCACTATAGACCTCTGACTTGATAAGTGCATCTGCTATCTTGCAGAATATGCCGGACTGCAAAACCAAAACATATGATAAACCATGTTACATTTCAGATTAAAAGTTAGATCTATTCAGACAGAAAAACTATCGTGCCCGTATATTAAATGAAAGTTCACTATTTTATCCTTTGGGGTAATTGATTAACAAACCAATATACTAAACATATTAGAAATTTAGAATCATACAAAAAGGATTACCACTTCAATTTCTATCAAGCTTGATCTCAGGCTACTAACGCATAAATTCCCTTAAACTTTTATATGTCAATAAAAAAGGAAGCACTTACACCACACAGTGGCACTGAGGCTGTACCAGCATGAGGTCCTCCCAAGGATATTAGATTATGAACCTGTCTAGGACAAAAAGCACTTGTTGTAATTATAAGCATAATGAAGCACATTGCAAAAGAGAAAAATATAATTAGAAAACAAAAAGAGCGACACCGGCTGCTTAGCATTGCTGGACTAATTGCACCCAATGAAATACAAGATGAGATGGTTGACTCATAAAGATGACGATGATAATCGGCTTGGCGATTTTGAAGCTAAAGTTCTTTTTTGGGATACAAAACAAACTGGCATTGGAGGATCTGGATATCTTTTAAGTGTGTGGGTGGGTGTAGAGTAATCATAGATTTTAATGTAGGAAGGTAGTGACTGTTTGTGTGGTTCATCTTTTGACTTTGTAAATTGTTGATGACAGAGTTTGTTGGCATGGTTGGCAACTCTTCTCTTCTTATGGGATTTCAAATAGGTGTAATTATATCAAGTTTTGCTGGGATTTCAAATAGGTGTAATTAACTTGCTAAAAGTCTGAGGTAAGCTTAAGTTAAATAAATTCAAGCCTAAATTAAAGTTAAAGCTCAATTAATAAAAAAATAAGTCTAAAACCGTCTAAAACCCCTAAACATTGTAATGCTTTACAGATTTTACTAATAAAAAAAACATAGTAAGTTACAAACAAGATTTTACTAAGTAAATTTACTTGTTGGTTTGTTCATTGGTCACAAAACATCCAACCAAAGATCGAAGCCTTCTTGAAACCTTACTATTCTTTACAGATTCAAGGTTAAATATCCTTGGGAGCCTACTCATCCATCAGTGGGCACGAGCCACTAACCAGAATTGGGTATCACCATTAGCAAATGAGTATTTAATCAACAAACTTTCATAGCATTATTTCAAGTGCTCAATTGAGTTCTTCTAAGTAGCATTATTTCGGCTTTTTTATTTTCAGTAATGCTCAGCTTCCGGACTAAAATCGTCTATATTTGTTTGAACATGTCTAAAACCCCTAAACGTACCTAGAATCAACCAAAAACCGCCTTGATTCCTTGAACAAGGCTAAAACATGTCTAAAACACCTAAAATTGGTATATTTATACTATTCCAATAATCAACTACCATTACCAAACTTCTATAATTGTAGAGCCAACAAATGTCAGATGAAAAGGGTCTTAATTTCTGATTTCTAATTAAAAATAACTTTTCTTTGTCTTCTGTTTCCTATGGGTTCATCTTAGAAACTCTTGCTAGTAAATCAGGTAAAAAAAATGAAACATATGATATCAGTTGAAAACTTGAAAATAAAAACATAAAATAAATTACTGATTGGTGTTGTAATGACGAAGGGGAATGACGCACGCACCGTATCTAGCCCACAGCTGAGGATCGGTGCCGCTGCACTCACGGATGAGAATGGGCAACCTGGGGTTTGCTTTCTTCAGTTCCTTGTTATTCTTCTGAACAAAAGCCCTAATGAATTTGGGGTTAGAGTTGGGGTTAGGGCACAGTCTGAGATGAAATTGTGAATGATACCTGGTGGAAAGGAAAAGAACAAGGGCGGGAGAAGAGATGATATGGGCGGGAGTAGATGAGATGTGCGGGTGATTATGTGATGGTTGAAGATGAGGGGGTACAGTAGCTTTTCATACATGAAAAGTTACTGTATGGTATTTTTAGAATTTAGGGTTAAAAAAATGAAATAGGGGATTGGATGGAGTGAATATTTAGAAGATTTTTTTAAATTTTATAGGTAGAGGTTGAGATGGTGGATTGGATGTGAATGCTCTAAAGTGCACTTTAGTTGTTTTTTAAAAAAAAAAATCCTTCAAATACTGGCTAAATTCATCATATCGGGATATACTCGCCATCTGAATCGGGGAAAACCTTCATCTAGGGCCGAAGCCCGTGAACACTCGCCCGAAAGCACGACAGTGCAGTGGGGTAAAACCCGCTCAGTTCAAGGATCGAACTAGCGATCGCCGCCTACTTGTCTAGTCTCCCATCATCCACAGAAACTAAATGCTAGGCATGAATTGAATCTGAATCATTTGGAACACCAAGTCTTTCATTTACCACCACCTCATAGGAGTATGCTCCAGTTGTATTTGGGCGATTGGGCAAGTGATTGAAATAGAATAGACAGTAAACAGAAACGATGTGGAAATAGAAAAAAAAAATAGCTTGGTCTAATCCTGGACCACTTCGTTACCTTCAAGCATGGACGTACCTTATGATGCAACGCCACGAGGAAGATTCTTGTGACTTCAAAATAGATTAGAATATTTGAAATTATATAAAAGAATAAATAGAGATGCCAAATTGGAGACGGCTCTTGAATAAAAAAAGTCGTAGTTTCTCATGTATTCTTTATAAGTACCCTCACATTGGGATATTTTAGAAAAGGCAACAACAGATGGGTTCCTCTCCAATCTTGACTGTTCTTGAACAGAGCCATGTATCACCACCAGCGGCCACCGTAGGCGACAGGTTGTTGCCACTGACTTACTTCGACTTCTTTTGGCTAACCCAACCTCCTATTCACTATTTATTCTTTTATGAGATGCCCACCACACAAACTCAATTTATTGAAACTATTAAGCCTAACCTCAAACATTCGTTATCAATCACCCTTCAACATTTTTTTCCCTTCTCCGGTGACTTGATCGTGTTTCCTACCTCCACTAAAACGCCAGAAATCCGTTATGCCGAAGGTGATTCTGTCACAGTTACTTTCGCAGAATGTAACCTTGATTTCAACGAACTAACCGGAAACCATCCCCGAGATTGTGACATGTTTTACCATCTTACACCTCTATTGGGTAAGATTGATAAAACCTCAGATTTCACAAAGATCCCGCTGTTCTCCGTTCAAGTGACACTTTTTCCAAATTCTGGAATCTCTATCGGTATGACAAATCACCATTGTTTGGGTGATGCTAGCACAAGATTTTGTTTCTTGAAGGCTTGGACATCGATTGCTCGATTTGGTTCGGATGAGTCCTTTCTAGCTAATGGAACTTTGCCCTTGTATGATAGAGTGGCAGCAAACCCAAAACTTGAAGAAAGTTATCTAAAGTTTGCGAAAGTTGAAACGTTCAAAGAAGAGTACCAACCACCAAAACTATGTGGTCCAACTGACAATGTTCGAGCCACCTTTATATTGCCTCGAACCGTGCTCAATAGGTTAAAAAGTTTGGTTTCGACACAACAACCAACGTTAGCATACGTATCTTCTTTTACGGTTGCATGTGCTTACATTTGGAGTTGCATAGCGAAAACACGCGACGATGGGCGGCAAATGTTTGGCTTTACCATTGATTGTAGGGGCCGTATGAACCCCGCGGTCCCAGCAGCCTACTTTGGCAACTGTGTGGGTTGGTGTATGGCTATGGAAGAAGCCAAACTTTTAACCGGAAAAGAAGGGTTTGTGACTGCTGCAAAATTGATTGGAGAAAGTCTACATGAGACTTTGACCGATAAGGATGGAATCATAAAAGATATATCATCATTCGAGCACTTGTTTTCCAATGGGATGCCAACAACAATGATGGGGGTTGCTGGAACACCAAAGTTGAAATTTTATGACATGGATTTTGGGTGGGGTAAGCCCAAAAAGATCGAAACAGTTTCTATTGATTATAGTGACTCGATATCAATGAATGCTAGCAAAGAGAAGAGTGAAGACCTCGAGATCGGCGTTAGCCTGCCGACTACCCAGATGCAATCTTTTGTTAGTATCTTTGAGGATGGGTTAGAAAAATATATCTAGATGCATCATATTATTATATTCGTGCTAAATTGTTGGCTTTATATATAGATGCATCACATTTCCAATAAATAAAGAAGTCTTCATGGCTTTGTTGCCGTCCTTTTTGTTCCTTCATTGAATATTCTTTGTTCAACTACATTCTAGTATTAAACTAATAAAATTTGGTAAATTGTAAACATCGTTGAAAGTCTAAAGATATATAATGTTAAAAAGTCGAATATTTTTTTCTTATTATTGAGACAAATTAAATACTGTAGAAAAAGTCATCATATTTAATATGAGTGTTTTGTGGGTGGGTAGAACATTAAGCCAATGGAGAAGGTAGAAGATAAGTAACGCATCATTTTGTTCGACAAATAAGATTTATAGGTAATTTTCATGAAAAACGTGGAGATGTAAAGTATAGGGATAATAGTTGAAGGTGAAAAAGGTTTTAGAATTAAAAATAGAAAATGTTTGTAGCAAATATATAAAAGATGAAAACTATGAGTATTATGTAAAAGAAGAAAAAGTTTAAAAGGATAAAAGATAAAAAGTAAAAGAATTAAAAGAAAAAGTAATTCTGTTTTTGTGAGAGGAGAAATTTTTGTAAATTAACATAGGGTAAATATAGAAAGTATGTACATTATCAACATATATGTATTAAAAAAAACCATGTTCCTACCAAATATGCAGTAGCATACTTATGTAGGATTTTATTGTAATAGTGTACCACATGATATGATGAAATGGAAAGAAAAAGGTAAAAGAAAAAAGAGGTTTTAGTGGAATGAAGCAAAACCACTACAACACTTTTGTATCAAGTTTCTGATTCAATTATATATTACAGTAAAAAAAAATAGAATGAACACTATTTATAAAGCCTCATCACTAATATATATAAAATATAGGAGAAAAAAAATCATAGATTACTTAAACTAAAGTGACACTACTCTAATTATGGCTTTTTCTGGGTTTTAGACCTAAAAGAACTTAATACTAAAAATAGGAGTAAATAGGTAATACGCATGAGTTTTATGACGCTAATATAATAGGGTTAATAGGATGATACTAAATCAGTACTTAAGGTCAATAGAATA
Organism: Helianthus tuberosus; assembly: GCA_030545235.1. Lineage (NCBI taxonomy): Eukaryota > Viridiplantae > Streptophyta > Magnoliopsida > Asterales > Asteraceae > Helianthus > Helianthus tuberosus. The sequence goes on along the minus strand of JARYGA010054637.1, from coordinate 792,524 downwards.
AACTTATTTTCCTGTATCCTTTATGTTAGCTCATTAAAAACACAATTTCTAATCATTTCCTCCCGGATCATCGAATTTTGATCTATACACACACCATAGCAAGTGTAAAGACCAATCCCATTACAATATGATAGGGCCGTAAGCTAGAGACAACTAGAAAGGGGCATAAGACATCTGTAACGAATACTAAAGCCATCCTCGACCACTTAAGTTAGCCAGAGATATAAATTTGATATAAGCCCCATAGGGATCATAATCGTGCACGGTTCAGGTGTACAATTATGTTTGGCCTGTGCACAACCGTATATGGTTATTCAGGTGTACATAGACGTTAGGATCCTAAAAATCCGGATCCTTCGATAAGGATTTGAATAAGATGTACACGGTCATGTATGGTTCTTGGTGTACACGACAAAATACCAATCTTGACTTTGACTTTTCATCCAAACTTTCCACTATCATCTTCCTATATCTTCAAATCTCATCCACTAGCTATCAAAACCTACAAATCTAATAATAAACCCTACGAAACTTTGTTCGATTAGTTCTCTCTTCACCATCATTTCCCTTAAATCTATCATTAACATTCTCCAAATCCAAGAAATGAATGTAACCTTCCTAAATCTAACAGTTAAATCTCACTTTGCATATTCTCCTTGATTTCAGCAATCATTGCATTTGACGACCTTGTGTAAATGATGTCAGCAATACAAGCACACAATGATTAAATATATTTGGTCTTTCCTTTTTACATAAATTGTAGGCCCATTCTTGCTTCATTTATACTTGTGAATCTAGATGTACATATCAATCCTGCAAGGATCCCATGAGTTGATCTATAGTTTTCGAGTCTTGGTGAACTTGTGTCTCATGAGACTTCAAGGATCCTACAAGTTGATCATAGGAGAGCATCTTGATATCCTTGAACTTTTCAATAGTAGTAACCACATGGTCCCTTTGAACCAACTGACTTCTCTAAACCTTTTCACCACTGTATAATCAAAGAATTCTTCCCCCTATGCTTGTTTCTACTTCACAATGCCCTTGATCAATAGAATTCGACAACCTCCTGTGGTGTGGCTGACTAGATGTATTTATGGGTGCATTTAGCACCTTCCACTGGTGATGGTTTAAGGATCATCCTTTATCTCCGAGTGAAAAATGAGGGCCATCCAAACAATTTTATGATAAACAGGGATGGAAGATGTCGACAAGTAAACCATAGTGACACCACGTGTTTACATGGATATGCTGTTTACATCTCTTATGAGTAAAATATTCTTCATTGGTTATTTCTAGAATTTCCATGTGCAACAGAGTTCTAATTCAAATTCAAATTGATGACTTCGTAGTCATTATAGCGTCCATTTTGATTCTTTTTAGGGTCTACATATCCACACACCCTAGTTCTTATTTACATACCCTTGTATACGCCTTGTATAGGTCTATACGCCGCGTATAACCCTTTTCAATTTCCAAGAGAATCTCTGATTATGTCATATTTTGTCTTATATGCCTCGTATATGCTATATGGGTCGTATAGACGAAAAAGACCATTTTACCCCTGAGTTAGGCCTAGACTAGGGTAAATTGGTCTTTTTTGCCTCTTTTATATGCCTAGTATAGGCCTGTATGAGGTGTATGTATATAATGCAAATTACAATTTTATCCCTGAGTTAGGCCTAGACTGTGGGCAAAACAGGGCTATAATTGTCTTTTGGACCTCACTATACGCCCAGTCTAGCCCTATATGCGGCATATATTTTTAATTTTTTTTGTTTTCTCTTTTTAATAAACATAACACTAATATTAATTATAAAAAGCTCATATTAATATCAATAACACTAATATTAATTATGAAAAACTCATATTAATTATAATAACACTCATATTAATTATAAAAGATTTATATTAATATCAATAACACTAATATTAATTATAAAAAAACTCATATTAATATCAATAACACTAATATTAATTATAAAAAACTCATATTAATTATAATAACTCTAATATTAATTATAAAAAACTTATATTAATTATAATAACTAGTATAGGCCTGCAGGTGTAGTATAGGTCTCGCATAGGACTATAGGTGTGGTTTAGGTCTCGTATAGGCCTATACAGGTGTTGTATCATATCATGTACTTATTATTTTTATTTATTTAAAATAGAAAACTTGTTTTTGTATAAAACTTTGCTAAAAACGATTAATATTGTATAAAATGTTTGTTAAAAAAAACCCCTTATATACGCCCCATATAGGCCTATACGTGTCATACATGGGGCATGGGTCATATATGAGACCTATACGAGGGGTCCTATACGCCCCGTATAGACCTATACGAGGCATATAGGAGCAGTCAAACAAGAACTAACATGAGTCAGACACTGAATTTGATGTAACCCTATACGCCTCGTATAGGCCTATACGAGACAAATGGTGTCTAAATAGGCAGATAGAGTGTGTGGATAGTTTTAGCCTTTTAATAATTAATTATTAAGATTAACCTGGCACAATCTTCAAACAGATACATATACTTTTAAAAAGCTATGAGAAAAGTTCAATAATATTCATGTTATTTTTTTCTTTTTGAACTTTCAGTTTTCAGTTACATGAATAAAAGATTCTTTAGTCTAGCAATACCAAGCACTTACATGAATAAAAGATTCTTTAGTCTAGCAATACCAATACCAAGGTGTTACATAATACTTTCTGTTTTTAAAGGGTTAGGATTCAAGTTCCGTCATTATCAAAGAGTATGTGAGTTGTCGTTTACAAAAAATACAAATACGCATTTATGAATTATGATACGACACATTCTACAACTTAACCAAACATTATTATACATATTAAAACACACTGAAAGTTAACGATATACATTATAGATATCACGCCCCGAAATATCAGAGCATTGGCGTGACTGGACTGGTATATTCATTGCACAGCGGAAGCAAATAAGCTACGACTTCTAGAAAACGAACGCCACTAAGTACTCGACTCCACATGGTTCTCCTATTCCAACCGCGCCATGATTTGAAAAAGTAACATGAGAAAGAAACATGCAAAAAATCAACATAAAGTTGAGCAAGTTCATAGTTTGTTTTGGAAAAGATTTTTAAATAAATCTTTTTGAATAATCGGTTTTTAAAAGTTGTGGAGAAAATTTAGTAAAACCATTTCTCGGCATGTTGTATGAAAACTGCGGGTCTAGCCCACTAGAGTCTTTGTAAGCAGGACCAACCTGTCCTCTCACTTATACATAAGTTGAAAAGCGTTACCAGAATTCGTAAGTCCATGTATTTGTGAGTTATCATCAATTGAATCTTAAAAGCATTTGAAAATTCGAGTATCGAGAACTAATATGTAGCGTCTATGAACAGATCGTTAATGTTTCGTGACGACATTAATATGTGTGCAATGGTGCATGAAGGCTCAATCCTTTGCGTATTTCGTACCGGGCCACCGGGCGGGAACGACATAGTCATCACATGGTCCAACCCGCGGTCTCATGGGTGGGGCTCGCAACACCCAAATAGATCTATCACTCATGCCTCTCGGTCCTTATACAAGGATTAATGGTCTTAAGTTAACGCCTACCCATTCACATGATCTACCAGTTCATTCCTTAGCTAACCATACAATTTGTAATCGTTTGAAACATTTGAAACATGTATTTCACCCCCGAAGTTATAAAACTGAAAACAGTTAAAAGAAAAGGGAGAGGTGAACTCATTGGGTGTCTTGTTCTTCAAACGCAGACCAACGCAATCCCGTTCTTATAACTAGGACGATCCCGTCCCTACTCATGAGAATCACGCACGTTTCGAAAATACACATTTGTTTTGTAAAACCAGTATATTTAGTATAAATCGTTCGTAAACCATTTGAGCTCTTAGAAATCCATTCGTAACATGGTTTAGAAATATGAGTTTTCGTTTATCGATAAATTGTTTATTTTTGCAAAACTTACATGTCATTCCACCCCGAAAACATTTATAAAAAAATGTAAAACCGTGAAAAGGTGGGGTTATGAACTCACCTGTATTTCCATGTGCAAAGCTAGCTAAAAGTGCATTCCATAGTGTCGTTTCCAAGACGTGACTTACTAGCATACATTCTACAATATTCCTAACACGGAATATCTTATAAGTTTCTAAATAAACGCGGTAACCAACTATATGTCACCGAGATCTACCGAATTGTTAACCGAACGATTCAACGGCAAGTTGTTAACTTAAATGAAACGAAGAAGTTACACTTGTTAGCTCGTTTAACGTCGTTAAGGATTAACAAGTCTTGGTAAGACTTAGTTTTCATGAGATCTAAAATATATAAATATTTATATAAATATTTATATAAAATTATATAAATATATCGATATGTTCGCGTTAGTCGTTCCGAGAAGTCGTGCGTGTATATAAAGAACATTTATATGAAAATAACATGTAACAAACTCGTATGTAGGGGTGTTCATCGGTTCGGTTTATGGTTTATTTGGTTTATTCGGTTCGGTTTATTCGGTTTTCAAAATTTTGTACCCCAAACCAAAACCAAACCAAACCAAATAAGGAATATGCAAACCGATCCAAACCAAACCAAATTCAATTCGGTTTGGTTTCGGATAGAAACCAAATAAACCAAATCTAACCAAATTGTACGTAAGTAATTTTTTTCCTAATTTATATTTATATTTGTGTTCCAACTTCCGAACATCACAACTATTTTACACCTAACAATATATGAATACAAGAAAGTCTCATTGTGAAATAAAGCAAACACATCCACAATATATGAATCGGCTGAAGATAAATGAAGAAAACCTAAGCCCTAAAAAAAAATAAACTTGGAGGGTTTGAGTTTGAGATTCATGAACAAGAGGGTTTGAGTTGGGCTTTGGGTATTTTGGGTTGGGCTGCATAAAAAAATAATTATTTGGGGCTAATAAATTGTATAAGATTTATAAATATTATTATTTTTATTTAATAATTAATTAAGTTAAATGGTTTATTCGGTTATCCAAATAAACCGAATAAACCAAATAAAAATAAAATGTGGATCCAAAACCGAACCAAAAACCATATTCACAATTCGGTTTCGGTTAGAAACCAAACCAAAAACCGAATTCGTTATTCGGATCGGTTTATTTGGTTATGGTTACGGTTCGGTTTACGGTTTTTATTTGGTTACGGTTTTTTCTGAACACCCCTACTCGTATGTTGTTATATATGATATATAATGTGCCGTTTAGGCGTTTGAAATAAATATGAATGTTACATTTGTTTTATAAAAGAATCGTCGAGCTGTTGTGTTTGGAATAAATAGATACGCTATATCTATTTTTAAAAAAGAATACGTGTTGTTCGATATTTAAAATAAATATATAAGCTATATTTGTTTTTATAAAACGAATTCGTGTTGTTTGATATTTGAAAAAAATATATATAAACTATATTTATTTTTATAAAACGAATTCGTGTCGTATAATATTTCAAATAAATATATAAACTATATTTATTTTAGTAAAACAATCGTCGTGTCGTTGGGTATTTGAAATAAATATATAACTATATTTATTTTAGTAAAATGATCGTTGTGTTGTTTGATTGTTGAAATAAATAAACACTATATTTATTTTTATGAAAAGAAGTCGTATTATTCGAAATTTGAAACAATATAAAAAATTACATTGATTTTAGGGTAAATTACTTTTTAAGTCCCTGTGTTTTATGGGTTTTAACTAGTTGAGACCAAAAGCAAAAAGTTTAACGACCTGAGTCCCTATAAGCATTTTCTTTAACCATTTGAGTCCAAATTTCTAACACAGTTAAAATTTTTTGGTTAAGTATTGTTAAATGACCAAAATACCCTTATAATTAAAAAAAATTCTATATCCCTATTATATCTCTCTCTCTCTGTATATTCTCACCTTCATCCCTCCCTCTCATCTTTCTTTCTCTCTCTAGACCACCATCAACACCACCACCGTCACCACCACAGCCACAACCACCTCCGTCTGCAACCACCACCTCAACCACCACCTTCGCACAACATTTCTTTGATCACTTCAATAATTAGTCAACCACATGTTCATAACTTCAACAACTTTTTTTACATTCAACATTCAAAATCTCAGTACATCTTGCCCAAAAAAACCAACATCATCACACAGATTCACATTATTCCACGACAGATCTAAAACCCACAAACCACAAACCACAAATAAAAAACTAAAAACAAAAATCCTCAACCGACTCAAAAAAAGTCAACCCCACAACAGTATATTCTCACACAATCAATACAAACAAAACAAAACAAATCCAACACAAATCACATATACATATACATATAAACAAACAACTTACAGGGAGATCAGGGATGTAATCAGTCAAGTGAGGCACATCTTCAAGCACATAACCTGCTTCCCCTGTTACAACTTTCATCTGACAACTGATGTTATTATCCATTTCTTACAAACACAAACACACAAATTACCAAATGGGTTTGCTTAAATTGATCTTCATGAATGGAGTTTGTATGTGTTTTTCTAACGAATCGGATGCTGTGTGTATATTTATATGGGAAGGGTTTGACGACACGGGTTGAAAGAAAAGTGTAGATTTTTTTAAAGATTTTTCATATGGGTTAATTATTATTTCAAGATTCAGTAATCAAGATTAAAAAATGACTTTCTTTATTTATTTTTAAGGGAGAGGCGACGGAGACATGGTGGTCTCGTATGCAGGCGGTGGTTGACAGTGGTGGTTGACGGTGCGGTTTGCAGGCGGTGTCAGTGGTGGTTGACGGTCAACGGAAGGTGGTGATAGTGGTGGAGGTGCGGTGGGGATGGTGGTGCTGCAGTGGTGTTAACGGTGGTGGTAAGGGTCTTGATGAGAGAGAGAGAGGGGATGATAGGTCTGATCTAGTGCAGGTGTATATAACATTATATATAATTTATTTTATATAATATTAAAATATTTATGCATTAGACACTTGTTCCTTATACTCTTGTGCATATAAGAGTTGTACTTTGTGTGTAAATGACTAAATTGCCCTTATAGTTAACAAACTTGGTGGATGGTGTTAGAAATTTGGACTCAAATAGTTAAAGAAAATGCTTATAGGGACTCAGGTCATTAAACTTTTTGCTTTTGGACTCAAGTGGTTAAAACCCATAAAACACAGGGACTCAAAAAGTAATTTACCCTTGATTTTATAAAAGTTTTATCGAATTTTCAAAGTTTAAAATAAATATAATAACTATATTTATTAGTTGTAAATAAATTTCGAATCATCGTTTTCGTGAGTTGTAAAGCGCCATCGAAAGTAATCGTATATTTGTATTTGTTTTTCTAAAAGATTATTTGTATCCGGTGGTTTTGGTTTATAATAAAACGCGTTATTTTTATGGATTTTCTCGAAAAACGGGTAGAGTTTTCTCTATTTTTGGACGCCCCCGACGACACGAGTTGTCGTTATTTTTCAAAATTCATCAATTTGCAACAATGTGTATGTATCTGATCAATTTATATAAACACAACAATAAATAATTCCGAGAAATTTTTAACTAACAATTTACCACTTTGTTCGGTTCGAGAGCTCGTTTTCACGTGACACGTTAAAACTATATTAAACGTAATTAAATAAATCGCGTCACTAATTCTTTACCAATCCTTGTGTCGAATTGCCGAAAGGTTTGACTGAGTTGGCCGAGTCAACTGAGTTGACTCGGTTGACTGAGTTGACCGAGTCAAGCCGAAATGCACTGAGTCGAACCGAGTTGGACTGAGTCGAGACCCGAACCCGTCACGAAGCTGCTGATTTGACTGGGTTTAACCGAACCCGAATTTGAAATTTGAACCCGAACCGGATCTGTTGACTGCTGATCCGTTAACTCGAATCAAACCAAATTTATTATTATTATTTTTTTTACCACCGTCGACCCGCTTAGCTGAGACCCGACGTTGACTGCAGTTGACTGAACCTGAGCCGTTGGAGCCAAACCAAACCCCGAGCCACATGTACCACCCACCACTACTGCCACTGCCGTAGACGGCGTGGCTCCGGCGGTCGCGCCGCCGTCGGACCACCACCGTCATCAATATGACCAGGGGGTGGTGTTTATCGCCGGAAATTTGTTCACCAAAGTGATGGTCGCAGGGGGTGTGAGTTGTCGGATTTAGGTGGGTGTACCGTTGAACCACCATGAAGAATCATCTCCGCCGCTGCCAGAGCTCACTCGCCGTTTCCGTTGCCGGTTCCCCATATGTTTGTCGGATCAGAAATGAGAGGGAGGGAGAGACCTGTGGTTTGTGGGTGTTATGTGTTGTCTATACACATAACCGAGAGAGAGAGAGAGAGAGAGAGAGAGAGAGAGGCAGAGGATGTGTTGTGTGTTTGTGAGATTTATGGGGTTTTCAATATTACCAAACGTGTATTGTCCGTGTGTGTGCGTAGCATCAGACATGAGAGGAAGAGATGGCAGGAGTTTGAATTGTGTGCTAGGGTTTCATCAAAGAAGAAGGAGATGCAGAGAAAGTTGAAAGAATGAGAGGGAATTCTTGTGGTGTCGGCTGATAAAAATGAAGATAGGGTTCCACACTTCTAATTTATAGTTAAGTTAAGATTAGTGGGCTTTGGGCTTGGGCCCAAGGCCCATAAGGCCAATCTCGTGTTTAGGTGGCCCGTAACTCCTATGAACCCGTTTTCAAAACCCGAACATCGTAAAAATGTCATAAATTATTATTTTAAAATAAGAAGCCGTAAAACAGTGTTGGTAGTCGCGTTTGACGCTCTTGTTTGTCGCTTACGGTAAAAATTGCGTAAAATTGTGTCGTTGCCCTTTAATCCGTTTTTCGATCCGGTTTCGACTACGGATATTAAAATTTAGCTACGAAGCTAAAAACATCGTAAAATTTCAATTCTGAAGGCGATACGCGTCTTCGTTGCTTCCGTTTCATTGCAGGTGCGCTCCAGCCGTCGCGTTTTTCGTTCACGTTTGCGCTTTGTGACGTACGGAAGCACGATAAATTCGCGAAACTACATTTATAAGTATAAAATACGTGTATAAAATTCGTATATGTCGGCGTTGTCAGTATTTTGTTCGTTTTCCGTTTGTTACCGTTTAATGTTTAGCAGATTCTCCGCAGATCATCATACGCGCACTGTAAAGTCGGTTAGACGTTCCTAGGCACTCCAAAGGCCTAATTAAGTTAATCTTCATCTTAAACACTATTTATTATCATCCTAATGTTTGTTTTGCGCGTAATTAGGTGCCGTAAATTACCGGTTGTCACATTCTCCCCCTGTTAATAAAATTTCGTCCTCGAAATTTAGACTATGTTAACTCCTTAGAGTTATGTTATGCGTAGGTAATTACAAATATTGCCAAAGTGAATGGACATGAAATCGAATCAAAACTTTTTCGAATTATGTGAATTCAATGATGTACTACAGTAATAAGAATCCAACGGTTAAAAGGGATGTGTTTCAGAAATTGTCGTCAAAGGAAACAAGACGTATTGATACAGTCATCAGTGTGACTACGTTAACAGGGGTCCAACAAAGGACATGAATTTCGACCAATAGAATTCCAAACGAACGTTTACAATATGCAAATGAGTTCTAGAAACAATAACATCCGCTAGATGAGCTTAGAATCAACATGCTCAAATGAAATAGTTTTGCTTGAAACGCTCGATCGTGATCAGCCCAAGCTGCAAGTTATACTGACACCACAAGGTGTCGTAGTTATCGAGATAATTCAATAATAGCGGTGACCGAGCAAGTTCACCGTGTTTGAAATCAAATGAAGATTCAACGAAGTAAATCTGAACGCTTGTTCCAAACAAACACCATAGGACTTTCAATTGAAAATAGAACATCAAAGAAATAATGTTTTTGATCAAAGATGAAGAAGTAATGAATATCGCAAAACATTCGATCGATGTTGAAAGAACCATTAGGAGGTACACCGGAATATAATATGAATTTGTGTACCATGGTCTTAACACACGATTGTATTAAGGCTGCTTTAATATGATAAATCAAAGCGGATTTAAAACAAATCAATAAATAAATATTTAAATCCGTGCATGAGATGTGTAAACGAGATTAGCACAAGCTTCAAATTAATGAAAACACCACCACAAGGTGTCGAAATCAACAAACGACTCAATGGAGTCGTAGATCAAACAAGTCTACTACGACTCGGAACAAATGAAACACTTGTGAAAAGTAATTTGAATATGTTAGGATCTGAGTTTCTTAGATTGTGTTTGTTTGAATTAAATGATGTAAAATGAAAGAATTAGAGATGAATTAATTGCAGCGGAAATAACAATCACGGAAGAAAAGTTTAAGCAAACAAGCTTTCCATTGAATTGAATGATTGTATCGATTACAATAAACAAAACAAATTGCATGCATGCACTCAACTCCCCCTCAGCCTGAGCTTAGTGATTTGTTCGTACAGAATGACTTGTGGTGAAAGAGCTAATGGAACAGTACAGAGTACTGTTCTATTTATAGTACATCCCAAACCACTGAGCATCTTTGCTGACATCACCATGAAAGTGACATCTAACAACCTAACAACCTCTTACCACTAATATACAAAACACTGATACTATGAATAACTGATTACATAAACACTGATTATATAAACACTATTTGCAGCTTCCCACTGTTGTTGCCTAAGCACTGATGTTGTGAATCAGTGCTTTCTTTATAGGTTGATCAGACCTTGAGTTAGCAGTGTTTTGTCTTCATCAGTGCTTGAGTACCAGCAGTAGTTAGGGCTTCATTCTTTATATCAACAACAATTCTTTGACACAACAGTTGTTAGGTAAATCAGTACTTAGAGAATGATCAGCTGTTATATAACCATTGTCAAGGGCAAAGAAGAATGCAAGCACTGCTTAATTTGATCCACTGTTCTAAACCAGTTTTGGCTTTACATATCATCTGTTCCTTTGTAGGGTTCAATCCCAACAATCTCCCCCTGGAACAGATGATGCCAAAACACTTCATTATTAAGATCTTTATTGTCTCATCAACATTTCCCTAACTTGGCCCTTGAATTGCAGCTCAAAGTTAAGAGAATCTTCATCATCCTCATTCCTGCAAAGTTGAAGCTCTAATAGATCTTTGAGGTCAGCTACACCCAGGCCTAGTGCATCCTCCCTTGAAATTTGCTTAACTTCTCCACTGGACTTGAGCAAAGTCAATACGTGGGTCTTTTGATCAGACTTCCACTTTAGTATTTTTGAGTTCAGTGGGTTTCTTGGGAGAGCTTTTATTGTTGATAAGTTTGGTGATGGAGGTCTGCTTATCAATCTTGTGGCAATTTCTTGTTGTTTAGAAGCAGGAGCCTCTTCAAATATTCTCTTGATGGCCTCTTTCATAATTTCAGTTTCTCTTTCTGCATCTTCAGCATCAGTCTGTTTTTGCCTCTTCCTTTAATTCAAAGCAATAATGGAAGTGTCCGATGATGTGAATAATGTTTTCAAAGAGAGGGCCTGCTGCTGAGACTCATCAATTTTCTTGGTTCTGTATGCTGGTTTCTTTGGAAGTTTAGGATCTATTTCTCTTTGTCTTTCCAGCTTCTCATATGCCCTGTCAGTGTATTGCCTTGACCATTTTGCTATGGCTTTTGCTGTACCAAATTTGGCTGCAACCAACTCTTGCTTCTTTCTTTTGTACTCCAAGGTAAGATTAGCAATTGCCTTTTTGTACTTACTCCAATTTGGTGCAGATATTTTCATACCTGGATCATTTTTTATCCTTTCAATTCTGTTGGCTTCACTTTTCACAGCAATGAGTGGCCAGTCTTTAAATTTCTCAACCTGGGCAGGGTAGAATTTTTCTCTCATGATCAGCTCTAGGAGGTCTTTTCGCATCACCTTTTGTAGGTCAGCATCTTGTGGTAAATTAGACATCTCTTTACTTAAGTCTCTTGCATAATCTTCAATTTTCTTGACTTTGCTAAGCAAATGCTGCATTCGACTTGAGATGCTTCTATCATTCTCTCCCTGACCTTTATACTTGGCTTGTAATTCAGCCTGCTTTACTTTGAGTTTTAAATACTCATCCAAGTTCTTTGGATCTCTAAAACCACAAAGAGAAGGAAATTTTCTTTTTGAAGGATCATCCACTGTATAGAATTGCTTCATTATTTTTAACTGCATGCAATTCTAGTGGATAATTAGCTGCTATTGGTATAACACTTGCAGGATCATGTCCTACAAGTGTTGTTGGATCAGTGACTGGGTTGGCTAATTTTGGAGGAATGAATGGTTGAGGTTTGACTTGATTGAAAGGTGCAGATGATATAGGAGTGGGTGCTGGTTGAGGTTTGACTTGATTGAAAGGTGCAAATGATATAGGAGTGGGTGCTGGTATGTCATCATCATGCACTTGAAACTTTCTCTTTCTTGTGTAAACCTTTTTAGGAGAAGGCATTTTTGGTTGGGATTTGGAAACTGGAATGATTAAGGCTTGGGAAGGGATATTTGAAGTGGTGGATGACTGACTAACAGCTATTGAAACAACTGGTGTTTCAACCACTGTTGTCATAACAACCGTTGAAGTGTCAACAAATGTCTTCTGCTTTATGGCAGGGGGTTTTTGTGATGGTGGTGTTGACTTGGGTTTAGTGGTGGTTGGGAAGATGGTGAGAGCAGTGGTTGTGGTAACATCTGTTGAATCACTGATGTATTAACAACTGTTGATACAACAGGTATCTCAACATCTGTTGGCTTAGAGGTTTGAGGTGAGGAACTTTTGGAGATTTCAGAAAATTGTTTAGTGGGTTTGGAAGGTGTGGAAGTGGGTTTGCTGACCTTTCTGGTAGTTCTTCTTCTTTTTGAAGTACCCTGCTCTTCCTTTGCCATCAGAACTTTCTATTCTGCTTCAAATCTTTTAGAGCCCTTTTGTTCCATTTTCTCTTTTCTATTTTCCTTTTGTTCAGCAAATAGGTTGAGAGTCACATCAACCTTCTTTGTACCATCTGGCCTAGGAATCTCTACTATAGGTTTAGCTTTTGGATTAGGCTCTAGGTGTAAACCTTCCTTTCCTTTCTCCCCCTTTTTGGTATCATCAGTGTCTACATAGATAATTGTAGGAGGAGAAATGTCACACCCCAACCGATGGCGGAATCATCGGGGCGGGACACTGAGCGAAACAGATTGTCCATGAGTATCCATAACAACTATTATTTACCAGATATTTAAACATGATGTCCCATACCATAACATATCAGGATAAAACAGTTATTACAAATAATTATCTCACAAACAAGTACTGATCCGACAACTCAGATTTCAAAATAGACATTTTATTTATTTGTTTCTAGGACTCTTTCCTAGCCTCGATTTCATCACACAGCAAACAAGGCGTCCTAGCATCTTATGCACCTGCCACATACGTTAAAGTAAAAGTCAAGACACATAGTGTAAAGGTGAGCATACAAGTTTAATAGTAGCATATAGAGTTCGAAATCAATTACGCATAACCAGCACGTACAACGTGTGATGTGAAGCACGTAAGTTATCGACATGATCCTATCGATACCAATGACTGCGGGTTTACTGCCCAAGGCAGTTCGTAGCTCATATTCACCACTGTGAACCATGTGATTAGTTGTCCTTAACAACCCCTGAGTGAACAGGTGCTTAGTCCAAACTATAGTACTATCGTTGCTAAGGTAGGTAGACAACAATCTATTTGTAAACATAACAAACAAGCATTCATCGAATCACGTATACATGCAGTAGCGGTTAGCGTTTAAGTATTGCGTAGTGTGTTTGATTTGATTTAGAATAAGTAACGTATGTAACACCCAAAAGTGCGTAAAGCAAAAAGGGTTTGAGTATACTCATAGCGGTATAGTTTGTGGATTGAAGGGAGCGCTAGGGGGGAGTTAGCCTGAACAGTTAACGATAGCATAAACGATAAGAGGCGCGTAAAATGATACAGGTGTGCCAAGGATCGGACGGTGATCCGGTCAGATGGCAATCCGATCGAATGGCCAGTCGATCGGGTGGCAATCCGTTCGGATGGTCATCTGATCGGATGGCCATTCGATTGGATTGTCACCTCGCTTGGTGAGGATGTGTTTGTGTATGATGGTTTGAATTTTGAAGTTTTCGTTGTAGCATTTAGAAAATAGAGAAGTATCTCTATCTTTCAGGTCGGTCGATCGAACGGTCGTTCGATCGAACGGCGATCCGATTGGCGAGGCTGCTTAGTGTGAGAACAAGTTCACAGCAGGAAGGTCACTCGATCGGATAGCAATCCGATTGGGTGGCTATCTTGTGTATTGAACATGTTGAAAATTGTTTAAGTGTCAAAGTCCCAAACGTCACATGGTCGGTCGGTCGGTCGCTCGATCGGATGGCAATCCGGTCGGTCGCTCGATCGGATGGCAATCCGATCGGGCGGCAACCCGTTCAACGTTCAGATCTTTGAATAGTTTGAACAATAGTTTAAGTGTGGAACCCAAGTGCAACCCGATCGGATGGCCAGTCGATCGGATGGTAATCCGATCGGACGGCAATCTAGATCTAAGTTGTTCTTGGTGGATTGAAGACAAAACATGAAGTTTATAAGAACACCATGGTGACATCATCCTAGAACACCTCAAATCCACTGATTTCTCGGTTAAAAGTTGAGATTCAAAAGATAGAAAGGTGTAGGAGTGCGTGTAGATTAAGAAAGTACAAGATTTAGGTTGAAAACTTACAAGAATTGAGAGGAATCGGAAGAAATAGAGCTTGAATGCGGCTGGTTCGAGTAGAGAGTTGTCACCATCAAAGGATGTGACAAATGGGGTATTTATAGGGTTTTCAAAAATGGAAAGTGGGGAAAATAGTTGGTCGATCGGATGGCAACCCGATCGGACGGCAACCTGATCGGTTGGCCACTCGATCGGTTGGCCACTCGACCCAGGAGTCTGGCGCGATGAGTTTTGTCGTTTCGATCCGAGTGTTGAGCCTTGCGATGCGATTCGAGCGAGCGATGCGATAGAATTGCTTATTAAATTACTTTTAATCCCAACTACTATATCTAACATACAATCACTATAATTACTGCGTTTAGCGTTTCGATTCGATTGCGATGCGATAGATTGCGATTTCGATTGATTACCACAACATAATATAAATAAACATGCACAAGTAGCACATAAGTAACACACACACATTAAACAATTTCCAGAACGCACAATTCGAGTTGCGAGTGCGATTGCGACTTAGTCGATTAGCGATTAATATGCGATTAAACCTCGATTATTAACAAGTACTCCACATAATACAACTAATGCGATAGAACAAATAGATTATCTACATGTCAAAGAAGTCAAAACATGAGTTGAGCAACGAGTGACATATCGCCATTAGCAATCTTTTCTTCCTTTGACTTCAATCTTGACTTTGACTTTGACTTCTGAAACACGGGGTGTTACAAGAAGTACCAGTGGTTTGGAGTAACTGAGCTTTGATGGCTTTAATATCAGCTTGAGTATCCTTATACCTTGCATCCATCATATTTCTTAACAGTTGAAACTGTATTTCATGTTGTTGATCAGTATATTTTCTTTGTTGATGAAGCAGAGGTTGTAGGAGTTGCCATAGCTCACTTGTTGTGGTAGTAGATGATGAAGCAGTGGATTGAGACTTTGATGATTGTAACAACTATTGCAACATATTTTTGATATCTTCCACATATGTTTCAATATTGGTAACTCTCTCCGTCAATTCCTGATATTTTAAACCATCACCCAATTTAATGGGATCATCTGATTTCCCACCAGCAGTGGTTGTATCAGCAGTTGGACCAGGAGAAGTCTCCAATGGTTCATCCACTGATGCCCCTTTTTATTGGTACTGGGGGACTTCTTTCCTCAGCAGTGGTTACCTTAGTAAACACACCAGTGGTTAGCTGGAACACACTAGTGGTGACCTTGGTTCCCAAGGAAGAAATTGCCTTCAAGGGAGTCTGATAATGAAACTACTGTCCAAGTGTAAATCAGTGGATTCAACACCTGTAGTAGCTGCTCCACTTGAACTACCACCAAGAGTTACATGTAACTCTAGGGGTGTAACGTCCTTAACTGTTGATGGGTTAGCAAAGATAGAGGCATCAGACTCAGTCACTTGTAGGAGTATATTCTCAGTGATGGGTGGTTGAGAAGAACTGATTTGTGTCTGATCCATATCCAATGCTTTCAACAGAGGTAAAATGGATGGTGGTAATGTGATTGTAGGGATAGGAGTTCAAAGAGAATTTTCCCTGGGAGCAGGGCTATTGAACATACTCTCAAGTGAGGGTAATGTATCATAGAGTGGTGTCCCTGTGTGTAACACTCTACTTTTAAAAATATAAATTCTTACCGACAAGATAAGAATATTCATTATAACTTAAAACCACAACATTGATATTATCCTTAGCTTAGTATCTACTAGTTAAACGAACATTAAAATTTAACATTTGGATACATATGTATTCCTTCTATTACAATAGTTTTACTAATAACTAAACAAGACAAAAGTTGCGGAAGTAGATCTTGAATGTGTTCGGTTCGGAAGCATCGACTTGATCATCATCCACGTACTTGTAATACCTAAAAACTGGAAACTTTGACAAATATTAGTATTAGAGTCCTTAGAAAATTTGCATAATCGAAACTACGCTAAAAAACGGATTCGATTAACTAAGATATGCAAAATTCATAAAAAGTGACTGGGCTCTACCGTAACTTACGGTAGCCACCGTAAGTTACGGTAGCCACTGGGCAACACTGGTCTACCGTAAGGTAGTAGAAAACTGCCGTAACAATTTATCCGCTACCGTAAGTTACGGTAGCTACCGTAACTTACGGTAGCTGCTGCATATTCTTCATGCTTTGCTGTTTTGACCCGTTGTTCCAGTTTCGCATTTATAAAACATCCAAAACACAATACGGGATATTATTTCGTAATAAAGTGACCCATCCTTGGGTTCTTTATGCTCATTACTCACGCTCCCATTACCGGTTTGCGTGTTGAATACGTTACTACCCGTCGACCGGGCTTATAGATTACGGGTAAGGTACTCCCGTTACCCGGTTTGTACCTACCCTTAATAACCCGTTTGATTTGCCATTATCTAGTCCATCATTCAAGCAAACCAACCACTTAAATCATCACATTCTAAATTGCCAATAAATATCAATGACAAAAATTAATTTACAATAGTAATGAAGCGCTAGCCACATACCTTAAAGCTTTCCTTTCAAACGAGTATCCGCACCAGCTTGACTTCCCGACGCCTCAACCGTGTTGCCAAAAATGCACAAGCCAATTATCATTAGAACCTCTCGGTTCATAACTAAAGCTTGTTTATTTAGCCGAACACCACAATTATTGTCTATCAACATCTTTTAGGCTTTTTGTCAAGCACCTTATGTGCATATCTTCTAATTAGCCATTTTCGTTCATTTAAACCTTGGTAAATCCAAGAATTCCATCTTATTCAAACTTAATTACTTATTACTTCCATATTAACATGCTAGTTCAACAACCCTAGATTATTATTCACATAATTCATACACAAATCTTGGGGCTTTTCATTTTAGATGAAAACCCACTTCAATATATGGCACAAGACAATTCCTAACACAAATTTATCAATCAATTCACATGATTTCAGTTAGGGTTTATAATCCCACACTTTAATCACACTTCCTGATATCATAACATCACCCAATTATTCAAGAACTTCAATTAATCAAATTTCACTCAAGAATCAAACATAACCAAAACTGAAACTATAACTTACCTAGTGTTAGACAAGTGTGAGTGATCAAGATTTTTTGATTCATGCAGTGATTTCAAGCCCAATTCATCCTTCAATTTGATCAATTTGATAAAATAAGGGTTTGGTGTTCTTCCCTCTCTTGGTCGCTCCCACACGCACACACTGATGTGTGTGTGTGTTTGATTTGTTTTGTTTTTATTAAAATCAAGTTTGGCCATTTATACAAAATCAGCCCCTTTAGTTTATCTTGTTAGACTAATGCACATCACACTAACTTCTTTCCTTTTAATATTTGGTATTTTAACTATTAATTATTTTGGGGTGTTACAAGTCCACCCTCCTTAAAGAGGGTTTCGTCCCTGAAACCATTTCACGTATAAAATTATAATCCATACACGTACCGAAAAGTGAAGGGTAGAGTCATCTCATTTCCTCTTCAGACTCCCAAGTGGTGTCTGATCCTTTCCAATGTTCCCAATTGACCTTCACTTGGTCGAATTCTTTGTTTCTCAATTTCTTGACTTTACGGTCTAGGATTGCGATAGGCCTCGCTATATAGTTGAGTTTGTTATCAATCTCTATATCATCGAGAGGAACGTAGGCCGTATCATCCGCTAAACACTTCCGCAAATGCGAGACATGGAACGTACTGTGTATCCCACTTAGTTCCTCCGGTAATTCTAGTCGGTAAGCCACCTTACCCACTCGTTCCAAAATTTTAAAAGGCCCTATAAATCGCGGACTCAACTTTCCTCGTTTTCTTAATCGGATAATTCCCTTCCACGGAGATACCTTAAGCATCACCCTATCGCCAATTTGAAATTCGATTGGCCTTCGTCTCTTATCTGCACATGATTTTTGCCGATCTTGAGCAGCCTTCAAATGGGCCCGGATCTTATCAATTTTCTCGTTCGTAACCCGAAGCACATCTTTAGGAGCAAGCTCTCGTGGGCCTACTTCTTCCCAGCATATCGGCGTCCTACATTTTCTCCCATAAAGCATTTCATATGGGGCTCCACCAATACTTGAATGGTAGCTGTTGTTATACAAAAATTCCACTAACGGCAGATACACATCCCAACTACCGCCGAAATCTATTATACATGCTCGAAGCATATCTTCTAATGTTTGTATTGTTCACTCACTTTGCCCGTCAGTTTGGGGTTATATGCAGTACTAATCAACAGCTTGGTACCCATTTGTTCTTGAAATTCGCACCAGAAATTCGAAGTAAACCGGGTATCTCTATCGGACACGATAGTTACCGGCACCTCGTGGCGTGCTATGATCTCGTTCACGTATACTTCCAACATCTTCTTAGAGGTGTAGGTTTCTCGAATAGGGATGAAGTGAGCGCTCTTGGTTAGTCTATCAACAAGTACCCAAATGGCATCAAATCCCCGAGCCGTTCTTGGCAGTTTTGTCAGCAGGTCCATGGTAACATGTTCCCATTTCCAAATCAGAATATCTAGTGGTTGGAGTTTGCCATAAGGTTTTTGATGCTCCGCTTTGACTTGTAAACAAGTCATGCACTTCTCCACGTATTTAACCACATCTCTTTTCATCCCTGGCCACCAGTAGTTTTGTTTCAAATCTCTATACATCTTGGTTGCTCCAGGATGGATCGAATAGCGAGACTTGTGAGCCTCATCAAGCAGAAGATCCTTAACACCACATATGTTTGGGACCCAAATCCTACCATAGCGGTATTTCTTCCAATTTTCTTCCTTTGCTGCTTCGATCTGGGCTTCTCGAATTCGTTCAAGCAAGCCTGAAGTTACTACCAACTGCATAGACCGTACTCGAATCGGAGTGTATTCATCTTTTCGGCTAAGGGCATCCGCCACCACATTAGCCTTTCCGGGGTGATAGTGGATTTCGCAGTCATAGTCCTTCACTACTTCTAACCAACGCCTCTGCCTCATATTTAACTCCTTTTGATCGAAGAAATACTTTAAACTTTTATGGTCGGTGAAAATAGTACATTTCACGCCATATAAGTAATGCCTCCAAATCTTTAAGGCGAATACTACGGCTGCCAGCTCGAGATCATGAGTCGGGTATTTTGTTTCGTGTAGCTAAAGTTGTCTTGAGGCATACGCAATTACCATTCCCTTTTGCATTAACACGCACCCAAGGCCTAAGTGCGATGCATCCGAATACACTACCATGTCATCCGTACCATCTGGTAATGTCAGCACCGGTGCACAGGTTAACTTTTCCTTTAGTGTCCGGAATACCTTTTCCTGATCATCTTCCCAGACGAACTTCTCGTTCTTGCGGGTTAACTTGGTTAAAGGCGATGCAATCTTGGAGAAATCCTGAATGCATCTCCGATAGTAACCTACCAACCCCAAGAAACTTCTAATTTCGGATGGATTCCTTGGAGGGTTCCATTTTGATACTGCTTCTACCTTTGATGGATCCACCAATATTCCTTCGGCACTTATGACGTGCCCTAGGAATTGCACTTCTCGTAACCAGAAGGCGCATTTCGAGAATTTAGCATATAATCTTTCCCGCCTTAATATCTTTAACACTTCTCGTAAATGGTTAGCATGATCCGCCTCATTTCTTGAATAAACAAGGATGTCGTCGATAAAAACAATCACCGACCTATCAAGCATCGGCTTGCAAACCCGGTTCATGAGATCCATGAAAGCCGCGGGTGCATTTGTTAATCCGAAGGACATCACGAGGAATTCGTAATGTCCATATCGCGTACGGAACGCCGACTTTGGTACATCCTCCTCCTTTACCCTCAATTGGTGGTAACCCGATCTCAAATCGATTTTTGAAAACCAGCTAGCGCCTTGTAATTGATCGAACAGGTCGTCGATCCTCGGGAGCGGGTGTCGATTCTTTACCGTGAGTTTATTTAACTCCCGGTAATCAATACACATCCGCATGCTCCCGTCTTTCTTCTTTACAAATAGCACCGGCGCTCCCCAATGAGATACACTAGGTCGGATGAATCCCTTATCAAGTAAATCTTGTAATTGAGACATTAATTCTTGCAATTCCGACGGTGCCAGTCTGTATGGCGCTTTAGCTACTGGTTTAGCCCCCGGAATCAGTTCAATACCGAACTCTATTTCACGCTCTGGCGGCATTCCCGGAAGATCCTCGGGAAAGACGTCTTCGAATTCACGCACCACGGGTACGTCTTCAATCCTTGGCGTCTCTTTTTCCACATCACGTACATAAGTAAAATATGCCTTACACCCGTGTAGTATAAACTTGCGGGCTTCTATCATAGAGCATATCATGGGATTACAAGCCTTCTCCCCATAGATGATGATACGCTTTCCGCTCGGAGACGTTAAGTGTATCTCCTTACGTAAGAATATCACCTTAGCGTGGTAGCGAGACAGCCAGTCCATTCCAACTACCACTTGAAATTCACCCATGGACATGGGTATTAAATCAATGGAGTATTCCTCGCCATCGATATTCAATTTGCATTCCCGACATACATCACAAACAATAAAACTTTTGTTATTACCTACTTCTACTTCCATTGGCATAGGTAACTTTGTTAATGTAAACAAAGGGTTTTGAATGAATCTATGTGAAACAAAAGACTTATTCGCGCTCGTATCAAATAAAACACGTGCAACGACAGAATTTACAGTAAATATACCTGTAACTACATCAGGTTCCATCTTCAGCAGCAGTGATTTGGAACGACCTTGCCTTAGACTTTGGGGTTTCATTCTTGGAGTCAGCACCCTCTTTCTTTCCCGTCAGTTCCGGACATTCTGACTTTTTATGACCCGGCTGATAACATTTATAGCACACCGTCACTTTGTCTGGGCAGTTTGAAACCCCATGCCCTGTTTTGCCACATGCAACGCAAGGTTTGTTCTTAAAGTAACATTCGCCTTTATGAGCGCGTCCACATATCTTGCAACTCGGAGAACCTCCTTTCGCATTTCCTTTCTTCGAAGATTCAGCCACCTTCGACTTCTTTGTGGGATTTGGGTTTTCATCCAAGGCTCTTCTCTCGCCTCTTTCAACTTGCCTATTCAATTCAATCTCGCGCTCCCGCGCCGCGTTGATTATGTCGGTGAGGCTTTCGTAATGTGAGGGAGTCATAAACTCCCTATATTCAGCCCTAAGCATGTTATGATAGTAATAGATTTTCTGTTCTTCGGTTTTGACCAACTCATCACAAAACTTGAGCTTATCCATAAATGTCCCCGTAATTTTATCAACGGTTTCACCCTTTTGCCTCAATTGCATGAATTCTTCTTTTATCTTATTGATTACCGCCTTGGGGCTATGATGTTTGAGAAATGGTGTTTTAAAATCCTCCCAAGTCATCGCCCTCGTTGCTTCAACACCCCTTTCCCTCAATTGCATGAATTCTTCTTTTATCTTATTGATTACCGCCTTGGGGCTATGATGTTTGAGAAATGGTGTTTTAAAATCCTCCCAAGTCATCGCCCTCGTTGCTTCAACACCCCTTTCATTTATGAGGTTGTCCCACCAATCCTTGGCTTGGCCTCTAAGTTGGCCAGTTCCATAAGCCACGAAATCGCTTACATCACAGTGTGTTCGTTCGAGAACACCTTCGATATCGCTTATCCACCTTTGACAAGCAATTGGATCTACCTCTCCATTGAAGATCGGGGGTTTACACGCCATAAAATTGTTATAAGAACAACCTTTCTTTTCTTTGGCCTTGCCTCTATCATTGGTAAGGTCTTCTCTTAATTCACCCATCTTTTCCTCCATAGTCGAAAGTAATGTGTTTTGCATCCTTTACATAAATCTTGGTAGGCTAGCTTCAATTGCCCTTCCGACTTCCTCGGAAATCTTTTCTTTCAACTCGTCGGTAGTGAGGGATAGGACATTGTCACTAGCACCTCCCGACATCTTCTTACTGAAACTTAAAATAATTTGATAAATAATTTGTTCAATCACTCTCATGCCTTTACATGAGAATTCATACTTACTATTCGGCCAAGTATACAACTTTGCCTTAACCGTTTATACCAAGTGTACTTCCCGGGTTCGAGTACATTATTATACTCCTCCCATACACAATAAATCACTATTCCTTCTAATCTTTTAATTTAAAATTTGCTTTAAATAAATTCTTACCGGATGTTGATCAAGCCTTGAACCGAACACATTTGTCTTTAACCTTAGCTCTGATTACCAACTTGTAACACTCTACTTTTAAAAATATAAATTCTTACCGACAAGAAAAGAATATTCATTATAACGTAAAACCACAACTTTGATATTATCCTTAGCTTAGTATCTACAAGTTAAACGAACATTAAAATTTAACATTTGGATACATAAGTATTCCTTCTATTACAATAGTTTTACTAATAACTAAATAAGACAAAAGTTGCGGAACTAGATCTTGAATGTGTTCGGTTCGGAAGCATCGAATTGATCATCATCCACGTACTTGTAATACCTAAAAACTGGAAACTTTGACAAATATTAGTATTAGAGTCCTTAGAAAATTTGCATAATCGAAACTACGCTCAAAAACGGATTCGATTAACTAAGATATGCAAAATTCATAAAAAGTGACTGGGCTCTACCGTAACTTACGGTTGCCACCGTAAGTTACGGTAGCCACCGTAAGTTACGGTAGCCACTGGGCAACACTGGTCTACCGTAAGGCAGTAGAAAACTGCCGTAACAATTTATCCGCTACCGTAAGTTACGGTAGCTACCGTAATTTACGGTAGCTGCTGCATATTCTTCATGCTTTGCTGTCTTGACCCGTTGTTCCAGTTTCGCATTTTTAAAACATCCAAAACACAATACGGGATATTATTTCGTAACAAAGTGACCCATCCTTGGGTTCTTTATGCTCATTACTCACGCTCCCGTTACCGGTTTGTGTGTTGAATACGTTACTACCCGTCGACCGGGCTTATAGATTACGGGTAAGGTACTTCCGTTACCCAGTTTGTACCTACCCTTAATAACCCGTTTGATTTGCCATTATGTAGTCCATCATTCAAGCAAACCAACCACTTAAATCATCACATTTTAAATTGCCAATAAATATCAATGACAAAAATTAATTTACAATAGTAATGAAGCGCTAGCCACATACCTTAAAGCTTTCCTTTCAAACGAGTATCCGCACCGGCTTGACTTCCCCACGCCTCAACCGTGTTGCCTAAAAAGCACAAGCCAATTATCATTAGAACCTCTCGGCTCATAACTAAAGCTTGTTTATTTAGCCGAACACCACAATTATTGTCTATCAACATCTTTTAGGCGTTTTGTCAAGCACCTTATGTGCATATCTTCTAATTAGCCATTTTCGTTCATTTAAACCTTGGTAAATCCAAGAATTCCATTTTATTCAAACTTAATTACTTATTACTTCCATATTAAAATGCTAGTTCAACAACCCTAGATTATTATTCACATAATTCATACACAAATCTTGGGGCTTTTCATTTTAGATGAAAACCCACTTCAATATATGGCACAAGACAATTCCTAAC
Organism: Helianthus tuberosus; assembly: GCA_030545235.1. NCBI lineage: Eukaryota > Viridiplantae > Streptophyta > Magnoliopsida > Asterales > Asteraceae > Helianthus > Helianthus tuberosus. The sequence goes on along the minus strand of JARYGA010054637.1, from coordinate 768,236 downwards.
ACAAATTTATCAATCAATTCACATGATTTCAGTTAGGGTTTATAATCCCACACTTTAATCACACTTCCTGATATCATAACATCACTCAATTATTCATGAACTTCAATTAATCAAATTTCACTCAAGAATCAAATATCACCAAAACTAAAATTGTAACTTACCTAGTGTTAGACAAGTTTGAGTGATCAAGATTTTTTGATTCATGCAGTGATTTCAAGCCCAATTCACCCTTCAATTTGATTAATTTGATGAAATAAGGGTTTGGGTGTTATTCCCTCTCCTGGTCGCTCCCACACGCACACACTGATGTGTGTGTGTGTGTGTTTGATTTGTTTTGTTTTTATTAAAATCAAGTTTGGCCATTTATACAAAATCAGCCCCTTTAGTTTATCTTGTTAGACTAATTCACATCAAACTAACTTCTTTCCTTTTAATATTTGGTATTTTAACTATTAATTATTTTGGGGTGTTACACTGTGCTTACAACCTGTTCCTTTTGTGAGGAAGCAGGAGGAGTCAAGGCTTGGGGTGGAGATCTTTCCAACTGTTGTGAGGAAGTAGCAACAGTGGTTATTTGTGACATTTGTGTTGTCACTGGATTAACTTCTGGGATCTCATCTTCCAGAACGTCCTTTTTAGAAGGTTTGGGGGGCTTGGTGGATATTTTCTTTTTGGTCTTTTTGGGTGTTTTTGGTGGGGGTTGCACAGCAGTGGTTGTGCTACTATGGTCACCAAGAGTAGTGGGCTCAACAGCAGAAACCTGAGGAGAAGATGTGGATTCATCCAAAGTTTGCTTAGGTTCCTCTGTTTCTGTTTCAACAGATTTTGACTCTGACATTTGTGTAAAAGTTTCAGAAGAAAGGCTGTTAATTTGACAAGAAGCACCTTGGATAAGCACTTGTGCACTATCCTTTGGAATTTTCTTTTGTAAATAGTAACTCAAAAATCTTGGAAACAGCAAAAATGGTTTCTTCTTTTCTTTTATGTTATTAACTTTTTTAACTAAATCATTGAAAATCTCTTGGGAGTAATTAAAATCAACTTCTGCCATGATAGCATATCCCAAGTATTGGATTTTCAATGGAATTTCGTTGAAAGCAGTTGTTTTATTTGAAACACACATGAGCAGGGTATGAAACAAAAATTTCATGGGAGGTGGGAAATTTCCCTTTTGCAAAGTAGCTTTTTTTCATTTGCCCCACATACCCTCTTTCGATCAGATATGTCTGATACTCATCTTTGGAAAAAGAATTTTTACCTATATGATCGTTCATCTCAAAAACCTCAGATATAGTTTGTGGTGTAATAGCAACCTGAATTCCCCCTACTTTCGATGTAATAGCCCAAGGCTTGTTGTCTTGAACTTCTAATTTAGCATTTTTCCAAAAATCTCGTAGGGTTTCTTGATAGATAGGTGCGTTGCAGGTCAACAAAGTTTTGTACTTTTGAAGAAGACAGAGCATCGATGATTGAATGGAAATCGGTGTTTTTACTTGTTTTCTCAAGTGTACACAGATAGTTATGAGGGTTTTTGAGAGCAAGAGCCATGGTGATTCGAAGAAGTTTGTGAGAGGAAGAGGAAGATGAAGGATTTGAACAGATTTTGAAATTTGTTTCTCTAACCACTGTTGTGGACCATTCCTTGTCAGATGTTGAAACCCATAAGGATGCCCTTTCACTTTTGGTTTAAGGGGCATTTTATAGGCCTCATAAACATGTGGGATCCTTGGGTATGGTGGTTGACCTTTCCCTCTTTGGAATTGGTTAGCGGGAGGTGCATCTGTCACTTGAACCTCTCTTTTAACGGAGTTTTGGTTCAGCTATTTTGTAACAGCTGTTTGGACAGGCACAAATGATGGTTATTTCTTGATTTGTGAATTTGATGAACTTATGGGTGTTTTTGAAGTGTACTCATTCTTTTTGACCTCAAAGGTTTTGAGGTACACACACTCCTGAGTAAGGTGGTTTGTTTTACCACATATAGTACACCTTTTTGAAGGCACAATGGTACTTGTTTTGTTAATGTCATAGGCTTTTAAATGAAAACAATCTTTTGTTAAATGATTTTTCTTTTCACAAAAGTCACAAAACAAGTTTTTAACCTTTTCTCTCTTTTTCTTCTTTTCAGACTCCTTTGCAACAGAGTTTTGAACAACTGTTGGGATGTCCTTAAGAGGAATTACCTTGGCCTTTGGTGCTTTTACACCATCAACTGTGGTGAAGTCCATTGGTTTGAAAATTTCAAGGATGTCACACTCATCAGACCATGTGGGTTTGAATTGGTATTTCTCAATCTCCTCAAAAGTTGAGGATTCCACTAGTCTTTCAAGAGTGATTTTGTTGCCACTTTTATCAGTTATTTTGATTTCTTGACCATCCTTGTTAGTGGGTATGATTTCAATAGAACCAGATTCATTTGCAGCAGTGTTTTCAACTTGGTCATTTTTCCTGAAACATATGCCAAATTTTACATTGCTTTTGATCTGTTTCTCAAGCATAACTTCATAACCTTTGCAGGATTCCACGCATTTTTCACATGTGATTTGGGTGGATTCCAACTCCTTTTTACAGGTTTGTTATTTTCTATCATTTCCTGAAGTTGGTCCTTGGTTATGATATGCCCATGTTTGAGGCTGCAAATTTCACTTTCCTTTTCAAACAATTTGTTTTTAAGTTCTTTGACAGACCTTTCAAATTGTATTTCATCTTTTAAGATCTTGTCTCTAAGGTTTTCATTCACCTCTTTAACATTAGCAAATGCTATGATGCATTTGTCTTAACATAGGTTTTGTAAGAGCTGAGGTGATACCTTATTTGCAGCCATCATGTCACAATCACAAACTTTTTCACAATCACTGTTGTTCTGTTTTTCTTTTTCTTTCTCTTCTTCCTTGCACCATGGGTCAGCAAGAGGCTCTAACAGTGGTTTGGCTTCCTTCTCCATCAGATGTTCACCAACAACAACAGTAACCACTACTTCAGCAATCTCATCCACTGTTTCAGCACTGGATGCTCCTTCTTCAGTTTCCATCCCTTCAGGAATTGACTCTAATGCTACAAAACATAATTCATCACTAGAAGCATCATTCTTAGCAAATAGAGCAAAGTTTTCATCAGTTAATTCATCAGGCATGCTACTCCAATCAACAAAGCCTTAGGTAAAGAAACTTTGCTGACTGGCCTCTGCTGGAGCAGATGTTTGTGCAGCATGTTGTGCAGGTTGTTGCATTTGGACCTGAGGAACTGGGGTTTAGACATACTGTATTTGAGGAACAGTGGTTTGAACATATTGCACTGGAACAGGGGTTACAGGGTGTGCATAGTGAGCAGTGTTTACATGAGCAACATGGGTATTTTGGTAATAGTGCACAATGTTTTGTGAGTTTTGAGGTCTAGGACTAGGGTGTGTTATGATTGGTCCACTGTTTTGGTTACTTCTACACTCTCTAGCAAAGTGTCCTAGCCTATTACACTTGTAACACTTTATCTTTGAGTTATCCAACCCAACTTTCAAGTTCCCATGTAACCCTGGAAATTTTCTCCCTGATCTTTTATAAAACTTGCTGGTTCTTACACTCAGCAGTGCCAATTGATGCAATATGTCCATTTGCTCTAGATCAGTGGGATCAAAATGCTGGAGATCATTGAGTTCAAAGAATAGATTGTCAGAATTCTGGTTTTCACTACTAGCTGTGAAAGCATAGTTAGTTGAGTAAGAATCAGAGTTGTTAAAAGCTCCACCAGCAGTTATGTCAATGTAATGATCATAACTCTGATCCTTACTACTACCAGAATCTTCTTGACCAAGAAGTGTTGTGCTACCAAATGAATAGTCATCAGCAACCTTCCCTGACTCTTGTAACTTCTTTTTCTGATTCAACTCTCTCTCGTAGGTGAGGAGTCGACCATGAAGTTGAGTTAGTGTTAAGTCTTTGAACCCAACTGAATTTCTGGTTACAAAAGCAATTGTGTCCCATTTTTCAGGAAGTGACCTTAGAAACCTGGTATTTATGGTTGACTTTATAAGTTCAACTTTAACAAGTTTCAGCTCACTAATGAGACAACTAAAACGTTCAAATTGCTGTGTTAGAGATTCTCCTTTCACATGACAAAAGGTTTCATACTGTTGATTCAAAACTTCTCTGTTACTTTCTATCACCTCTTTTGTACCACCAAACTGTTCTTTTAGGGCATCCCACAGCTCTTTGGCACTGTTGCAGTGTAACAGTTCAACATAAATGTCATTTGGAAGAGCTGAAGCTACTATGGTAAAAGCCTTTGCATCTAGTTCAATTTTACAACCCTCTAAAATTTATTCTGACACCCCCAATATAATTAAAGTGTCAATATATGTCCTAAAAAAATACACCACGTATACGATATTTGGCCCTATATACCTTTATATAATTAAAATAAAAATAAAAACAATTTTTATGTTCCCTAGTGGGCCGCGAAGACCCTTAAGGGTTCTTACGCGGGCCGCGACAGATGGAGGATCAGGCCGCACCCTAGACTGCCACATGTCATGACGTGTGTGGAACCTACGAGTCAACTCAGCCAATCTATAGCCTAGTCTAGAAGTCCTCGCGGGCCGCGAAGCCCTTGTCCGAGTTCTACGGGGGGCGCAACAAGGTCCGAATCAGGCACTATATATAGAGGCCATCGGCCTTTAGTCCCAACTCGCCCCACAATTTCTTTCTCTATCGAAATTTTACATAGTATAAGCTATTCTCGGGCATAATACCCCCTAAATAATGAAGTTCTGCCCCGTTGTAAGTATCATAACCCCGGTTACGTATTAGATACGCTGTCCGATTGATCCAGGATACCGTAACGGCTGTCGTGGTTCTGCCCGACGTGTCGTTGGAATACCGTCTCGGGGAGGGTATTACTAATGTAAATATTGGGTTATTATACTAACGCATGTGCAATTGTGTAATTAATAGATAATCACCAGGAAATCCTTAAGGAAAACACTAAGACAACAATTTGAGTAATCTCCTTTTTGTAAACTGTTTTTACAAAACCTTAATTATTTTGCAATGTGATTAGCAGTGATTGAGTCTTTGTAGTTCTTCAATTACTGCCGGTATCTTGATGTTTTGTATACAAAATGTGGAACACGTTACTATTGGACAACGAGATAGCCAATGAGTAATATGACCCACCAGTCAGGATTGACAATACTAAATGAGTAATTGTGTAGATATAAACATTGTAATCGCTCTCAATATTGTAAATTGATAGAACTCTTCTTGATTAAACTGGGATTCGCTCACCAGTATTTCCCACTGACAAAATGTTTTTAAACGCATTTCAGGTAACAAAATGTGAAAGCCAAATAGAAGCCAGCTGGACAGCACTGAAGACTTGGAAAAGTGGCTATAAAAGTTACCTAAATAAAGAAGATGTTTTATTCAATAAAATAGGAATTATCTCTATAAATCAGCTTGTAATGAAAACTTGGGTTTTATTCCAATGTGTTTATTTATATAAAATATGGTGTTTTACTCTAATAAAATATTTCCTAACTACGTTCCTGATGTAAATTCCGCTGCCAAAAATGAGAAACACCAATACCACCAAAAATGGTCGCGGCTGCCCATTCCCGGGACAGATAGGGGACGGGGGTTGCGACAGAAGGTGGTATCAGAGCTAAGCCATTGATTCAGCCACAGAAGTGTTCTGCTGACACCAAGATATTATTCAAAATGTTAGGAAATAAATTATGAAAATAAGTGCATATCTGTTGTGTGTTATTTGACTATTTGTTAGTTTACAGTATGAGAGACCAAGGGCCTTCCGACGCTTACCGTCAGTTGTCCAGCTCACCTAGGAGCGAAGGCACCTCTTCACAGCCTACCCTCTCAGGGTATTCAGCTGACAATGAAGATGGGATATTCATGTTTAAGGCTCAGTCTGAAGAGCCATTCCCTCCTAAAAAGAGAGGATGGTTCAGTAGAGGAGCGCATGAACATAGGAAGAGAATGAAAAAGTTACAACAGCAGCGAGAGTTAGCAGCCGCTAAAAGAGAAACAGATGCTCACACCCAGGATATACTCAATAGGAGTTTAGCAAATTTCCATATTCTAGCAACCACAGCTGCCGACCCAAACCTTGAACAACTCATAGCACCCCAGCCTTTACCACTATTTCCCACCCAGCCAATGGAAATTGAAAATAACCCAGAAAATCAAATCCCAATGCCTGATTTTAACGCAGCTGAGATACCTAGGATACCAGCACCCAATCCCTTAGACCCAAACTACGTTCCGTGGTTTGATGACCATAGAGATTACCAGCAACATTACCCTATACCAGAAGACGAACCTATGCCAAACCTAGCAGCTTACCCAGACTTGGACCCTCTAGATCCCTATTACGATAATGACCAATACATTAGGGAAATTTTAGAGAATCCTTATCCTTACCAAGAACCCATGACCCAATTCCCAAACCCAGTACCAGCCCCTGCACCCCCAATGAGTGCAGAGAATGTGCAAGAACTCCAAACCTTTGATGAGGAGATTTTAGAAGGTAGCGAGAGAATAAGACAAATAGGAGAACGACTCGTCTGGAAGTATGACGAGCATAATATGGAGTTCTGGATGAACCCATACCAGTAATAGTAATAATAATAATAATAAAATAATAATAATATATAATATGTGTGTATGTTTGAAAAAAAAATCTAGACTATATCTACTGATGCCTAATAGTATTGTAATTTTAAATTCTAGTTTCAGTTTGTATTAGATGCATACTATATAAGAAAGAGTAAGTCGCAATGTTCGACGTTTTTGACCAACATGTGCATGTTATGTGATCATTTACATTAAATATTATCTTAAGATATTAATACATGGTAAAGGTTTAAAATTCAGATGGACAACGAAGTGAACCAGGAAAACCAGAGTAACAATAACCTGAATAACGATAACCCGAACAACAATAATAATGGAAACCAAGTGGATAATAGTGCCATCCAACACATAGTGGGACAAGGAATTATAGACGCAATGCCATATATTATCCAAACAGTTAGGGAAGCTGATAATAAAAATAACTGTGATAGTAAACGACCCACAGAACCAGAAAACAGCGTAAACAATGGATCCATACTTCAGTTGCTCATTCCCAAAAGAAGAAGAACCATGTCTTATGGTTGTTCTTATAAAGAATTATGGTATTGTAAACCAATGGAATTCTCGGGCAATGAAGGGGCCGTTGCAGCTCTACGCTGGATAGAAACGACTGAGGTAGTTTTAAAAATAAGCAAGTGTGCGGAAGAGGATAAGATAATGTTTGCCTCCAATCTGTTTAAGAACTCAGCTTTAGAATGGTGGAACACTATCCTCCAGTCTAGGGGAAGTGACCGGGTTTACAATATGGAATGGGAGGAATTTAAAAACATGATAGAAAGGAAATTCTGCCCTCCCAATGAAAAGGAACAGATAGCAAATAAGTTCTTAAACCTTAGAATGACTGGAGTGGATAGTAAGGGTTACACTACATTATTCTTCGAATATGCTAGAATAGTGCCGACCCTTGCATCACCTGAACCAGTATTAATCTCCCATTACATCTGGGATTAATCAGTGAGATTAGGTATGTAGTCAAGGCAGCTAGGTCTCAAACTATAGAAGAAGCTGTAGAACTAGCAAACACCTTGACTGATGAATTAGTACGTACACGAGAAGAGGACCAGAGGAGGAACTTAGCTCAAAGGCTTACCCAAGAATTCCGTCATGGAAATTCCAACCGTGGGAAAAATGTAGGTTCTACCTCTGCACCTTACTGCAAATATTGCAAAAGGAAGCATTCTAGAAGATGCTCTATATATTGCAATTTTTGCAAAATATCTGGACACAAGGAGAAAGACTGCAGGAAGAAGCCTAACAACAGGATATGCTACAACTGTGGAGAACAATGTCATATCAAGCCAAACTGTCCAAAGCTAGCTCCAGCTGCAAACAACAAGAATACTAAAATGCTAGAGCATTTGTTCTGACTGCAGAAGAAGCTAATATGATTCCGGATGTGATAGCCGGTACGTTTTTAGTTAATGATGTTTTTGCTAAAGTATTATTTGACTCTGGTGCAAACCAAAGTTTTATTAATACTTCATTTTGCAAACTTCTCAATTAACCATTAACTAAACTTCCACAAGAATGTCTAGTAGAGATAGCAAATGGGGAAACCATTAAGATTTCTGAAATCTTGCAGGGAGCAAGAATAGAATTTTTAAATCAAAAATTTATTGCAAACCTTTATCCAATGAATCTGGTAGGATTTGATGTTGTGTTAGGAATGGATTGGTTAATAGCCAATAAAGCCAGTATTTTATGTGATCAAAAGTCAATTCAAGTAAACTCACCAAGGGGTGAAAAGATCACAATTAAAGGAGATAATCCCTCTTGATCCACAAAATTCATCTCTGTGATGAAAACAACAAGTTATATAAGAAAAGGATCATTAGTGTATTTGATTTCCATAATCACTAACACTAAAGAAAATGAACTGAAAGATATTCCTGTAGTATCTCAGTTTCTAGATGTGTTTCCAGAAGAATTACCAGGACTACCGATAGATAGGGAAGTTGAATTTAGGATTCATCTGCTACCAGGAACAACACCAATCGCCAAAGCCCCTTATCGTGTGGCACCCGCAGAAATGCAGGAACTGAAGAAACAGTTAGACGAATTGTTAGAAAAAGGATTCATACAGCCAAGTTCATCGCCATGGGGAGCACCAATCTTATTCGTCAAGAAGAAAGACGGATCAATGCGAATGTGCATTGATTACCGTGAATTGAACAGGGTCACGATAAAAAATCGGTATCCATTACCGAGGATCGATGATTTGTTTGATCAGTTGCAAGGAGCTCGATTTTTCTCTAAGATTGATTTACGCTCAGGATATCATCAATAAAAGGTACAGGAAGAGGACATTCCTAAGACCGCATTTAGAACAAGATATGGCCATTATGAATTTACTGTCATGCCATTTGGTTTGACTAATGCCCCAGCTGCATTTATGGACATGATGAACCGAATATGTAAGCCATATTTGGATAAATTCATAATTGTCTTTATAGATGATATTCTCATTTACTCTAAGAATAAGGAGGAACACGCAGCGCATCTGCACGCACTTCTAAGTTTATTAAGAAAAAGAAAAGCTTTATGCAAAATTTTTGAAGTGCGAGTTTTGGTTAGAACATGTACAGTTTATCGGACATTTAGTTAATCATGAAGGAATTCATGTGGACCCCACCAAGATCGAGGCAATTACCAAATGGAAAACCCCTGAGTCACCAACCGAGGTTAGAAGTTTCTTAGGATTGGTCGGTTATTATAGAAGATTTATTCGAGATTTTTCTAGAATAGCCATTCCTTTAACTAAGCTAACCTGTAAATCTATTAAGTTTGAATGGGGACCAAAACAAGAAGAAGCCTTTAGAATTCTTAAGCAAAGATTAACCAACGCACCCATATTAGCATTACCAGAAGGAACTGAAGACTTTGTAGTCTATTGTGACGCTTCTAAGTTAGGTTATGGATGTGTGTTGATGCAACACCAAAAGGTTATAGCTTATGCCTCTAGACAACTTAAGAATCATGAAGAGAATTATTCAACCCATAATTTAGAATTAGGAGTTATAATTTTTGCCCTTAAGATTTGGAGACATTACCTTTACGGTAGTAAGTTTACCATTTTCAACGACCATAAGAGTTTAAGGTATGTTTTCAAACAAAAGGAGTTGAATATGAGGCAAAGACGCTGGATGGAGATACTTAGTGATTATGATTGTGATATCCAGTATCATGCAGGTAAGGCAAATGTAGTAGCTGATGCTTTAAGTCGAAAGTATCATCAAAAGCCAAAAAGAATACGTTCTCTTAAATTAAATCTACAGGTAGATTTAAATGAACAAATTAGAAAGGCACAAGAATTAGTAATCAAAGATGATACTGAAAAGTTGAAAGGAATGATTAAGGAACTAGAACAAGGAACAGATGGAATTTGGAGATTCCATAAGAAGAGAATGTGGATACCTAAATTAGGAAACCTACGCCACCGTATATTAGAAGAAGCTCATAAGTCTAAGTATACGATGCATCCTGGAAGTGATAAGATGTATCAGGACTTAAGAAAGAACTTCTGGTGGATAGGAATGAAGAAAGATATAGCAACTTATGTTTCTAAATGTTTAACCTGTTCCCAAGTTAAAGCTAAACATCAGAAACCCTCAGGATTATTGCAGCAGTTAGAAATGCCAGTATGTAAATGGGAATTAATAACAATGGATTTTGTTTCCAAACTACCCAAAACAAGGAAAGGTAATGATACAATCTGGGTGATTGTAGACAGGCTAACGAAGTCAGCTCATTTCCAACCAATGAAAGAAACTTTCAGTATGGAACAATTAGCTAAATTGTATGTAAATGAAATGGTTTCAATACATGGAATTCCTTTATCAATTGTTTCTGATAGGGATAGCCATTTTACCTCTCATTTTTGGACAAATTTCCAAAAAGCCATGGGAACCAAGCTAAATCTAAGCACCGCTTATCATCCTCAAACGGATGGACAAAGTGAAAGGACGATTCAGACAATGGAAGATATGCTTAGAGCTTGTGTAATTGATTTCGGAGGTAATTGGGACGATCATTTACCATTAATATAATTTTCTTATAATAACAGCTATCACACAAGTATCAATGCTGCACCATTTGAAGCACTTTATGGACGAAAGTCCCGAACCCCAGTTTGTTGGGTAGAAATTGGAGAAAAGCAACTATCCGGACCTGAGATAGTACAAGAAACAACAGACAAGATTATTCAAGTCAAGGAATGACTGAAAGCAGCACGTGACCGACAGAAGAGTTACGCTGATAACAGACGAAAGCCATTAGAATTTCAGGTAGGAGACAAGGTGTTATTGAAAGTTTCTCCTTGGAAAGGAGTAGTAAGATTCATTAGAAGGGGAAAGCTAAGCCCCAGGTATGTTGGATCTTTTGAGATTATTAAAAGAATAGGACCTGTAGCCTATCAGCTACAACTGCCAGAGGAAATGGCAGGAATACATGATATATTTCATGTATGTAATCTCAAGAAATGCTTAGCTGATGAACCACTGGTAGTACCTCTTAAAGATATAGAAGTAAATGAACAGTTAAAATTTGTAGAATGACCTCTACAGATCGAAGACAGGAGAGTCAAGAATCTCAAACACAAGAGATTGGTTCTAGTCAAAGTAAAATGGGACTCCAAAAGAGGACCACACTACACATGGGAGCTTGAATCAGAGATGCAAAAGAAATATCCACACCTGTTCCAGTAGACCTCGAGGACGAGTTCTAAAACAAGGTGGGGAGGATATAACAACCCTCCAAAATTTATTCCGACACCCCTAATATAATTAAAGTGTCCCTTTATGTCCTAAAAAAATACACCACGTATACGATATTTGGCCCTATATACCTTTATATAATTAAAATAAAAATAAAAACATGTTGGTGCATATGTCTGTTGACTTCGTCTTATATCGAGTCTCGGTTTCGTTGCGGATCTGAACGAGAATGATGTCATCATCAAGGATGATGACAACATGCAAGTGACATCACAAGTGACATCATACATAAACATCACGATCAAACAAAGAAAGTTTGCATGTGATATACTCGAAATAGGAAATTTTATATTATTTTTAATGTAGTTCGCTTGAAATGTCAAACACATGTTCGCTTGAAGGTATATGTGGTAGGTTCGCTTGAAATGTAATGTATTATTTCAAGCGAACTAGGTAGCCTATAAATAGGTTAGTTTGGTTCCAATAAGTGACAATGTCACAAATTTTGACAAAGTCAAAATTGAAGATTGTGATGAGAAAACTGATGATGAAAATGAGAAAAATGAGAAAAAGAAAATATTTTTGAAATTAAAAGAAAAATTTCAAGAAACTGTTCTGCAATCAACTGAAAAGGGTGAATGCTCTACGCAAAAACCTTTGAAGAAGAAAGTAGAACAGAAACAAAAAGTTAAAAATTCAGAAAATGTTCAAAACATGAATAAAAGCTCATCAGTTCAATCATCCAATCAAGATAAAAAACCAAAAAAATTGAAAAATCAAAACTCACAAAAAGTTGGTAATATGTGGTGCAGGTTGGACCACAGTGCTTCAAAGCCTAATCCAGCTTTCATGAGAAATGATGATTACCACAAAGCCAGACAATGCTATGATCTAAGTGTTTGGTGTGAAAGTGGTGAATGGTACGATAACAGAGTGTGTTACACTTGTGGTTTTCAAGGACACATTGCTGTTAACTGCCAGAGTCAGATGTTTGAGACAAGAAGATGCTATAATTGCCAAATCAAAGGACATATTGCCAGAGATTGCCCAATGAGATCAATGGAAAGATCGAGGGCTGAATCTCAGAAAGTAGGGAAGAAAAAATCAGTCAAAGTCTATGAAAAGCCCAGAACACAGAAAAAAAAGAAGTGAAAGAACCGAAAGTGAAACTTTCACAAGGGCAGAAAGATCGATTGAGAAAGAAAAGGAAGAAAGCACGAGAGTATCTCGAAAGGATTTTGTCCTCGGATAAAACTGGAAAAACAGATAAAAGTTCTTATAAATCGGCTTGCTTTCCAAAGAATGACAATTCAAGCAAAACTGATTCATCAGATACAAATCTGAGGACAGAATGGAGTGTTAAGAAAGAAAAAGTTCCTGGCGATGAATTTTTTTCTTCGGAAACAAAGGAGCCACATGTTGGCGATGAATCTGACTCATCAAAGTCAGAAGAGCCACCAGTTGAGCAAAAAGGAAAAAATTCAGTTCCGCCAATGGATGATATCAACTTTCCACCATTGCGGACTGAAAATTTTAAACAAAAAGATGGGAAAGTGAAAATTTCGAATCAGTTCTATTCTGAAAAGAAAGAATTTGATGTTGAAAAGGCTTTTAATAGCAAAGTAAAAAATATTTTTGGAAAAATGGTCGAGGGTAAGGTAAGAGGAGTTAAAGAATTTTATGAATCAGAAAGGTATGTTCAAAACACCCAAGGACCGTCAGGCTTGGGTGAATCTCTTTAACTGAAAAACCTGACTTGCCGGAGCTCCCAAGTTGGTAATCGTGGAGCAGGAATCGGCATATTTCTTGAGAAATTCACTCTGGTGATATTTCGACTTACAAGTGGTTAATCAAGGACATTAAGTTGTACTTGATTTAACTATCTTACAAGTGGTATGATTGTTGGAAATTGTTTTTGTGAAAAACCTACAAGTGGTTGAAGAACAATGTGATGAAACCCCATGTTTGTGAAACGACACACAAAACTAATTTTCCGGAAAAACCATTTTGATTAAAACAAACTTAAGTGTTTTGAAATCATAATGGGAAAATAGTTTGTTGTCAGGGGGAGTTCTGATTGTTTATGCCAAGTGGATGGTGAATTGAAGCGATTCGATATTATGTTGTCACTTTATCTGTATAGTTTGTTTTCAAATTTTCTTAGAAAATCAAAATTTGAAATATAATTTTGATTTTAGGGGGAGAAAAATTTAAAAAAAAATTAGAAAATTTGAAAATGCCAAAAACATTGAAAAATTCAAAATGAGTTTTGTTGTGAAAAAGAGGAAATGATAGTAAATCAGTTGGACTATCACAGCATGCTAAAGAAATGAAATGTAAAATGTGATAAACGGTCTCACTAAAGATGTGATGATAGACTCAGCTAGACTAGTAGATTTGTGATAACGATACAAACTTAAATGAAAAAGCCTAGTTCTAGTGGGAAACATGATTGAAAGCATAGTACTTAGTTTTGTCCTTCTTGATTGTGTGCCTACTCAGTAATCGCTGATTGTCGAAAGACCTAAAACTGGTTAAGTCTGTGAACTTTCACAACTTTGCTAAAAAGTCGTTGTGATTGTGCATTTTATTTTGCAAAGATTTAAACTTGTTTTATTTCTTTATTTTGTTTAAGCATTGGACATCCTCTGCGTATACGTGAGTATCGACCTGGATGTTATTGCCTAAACGTTTTGCTTTATTTTCTTTGGTGTTTCGTTTAAGCTTTGGACCTCCTCTGCGTATACGGAAGTATCGACCTGGTGGTTAAAGCCTAAACAATTTCAACTTATTTTATTTTTCTTATTTTGTTTAAACATTGGACTTTCTCTGCGTATACGGAAGTATCGACCTGATTGTTAATGTTTAAACATTCTGTTTTGTTTTCGCACAAATCACAGTTGATAAAAGTTTAAAGGCATTACTTGAGTTAGTGTATTGCATGATGAGGGGATATGCTGAGATCGTGGGGTCCATAAGAACTTAGTGCAAAATTAATATACCTTAACATATCGGTAAGCGTTTCGAAAGTTTTTAGATTGAGTTTAAGTGGACAACAATATCGTCAATCTATGTGAATCGTTTAGAACTTAAAATGTTTAAAGCTTAACGGTGCTAGTGATTGGTCACATAAACTGATATGATCCTCTTACGCACACTCACAAAAATATTGTCTGTATATATTTCTTTACTGCATTTCATTAAAAACAAAAATCCAAAAAGATTTTAGTGTGTTTTAGCATAAATTTTTTTGAAAAAGCCAAAAAGATTTTCGACAACTGATGTTGAAGAGCTGATTTTCAAAATCCCAAGTGCTAAACATGATGAATGATATTGGATTGGGAAAGTTTATTTGAGTTGAGAAAGGTTTTTGAAATGGATAAATGGATCATTAATTTGAAACCAATTTAATCATTTTAAATTCAAGTGGTAAGCATAAAGTTTATCTTACTGTTGGTTAGAGTATATACAGGTATGCAGCTAGTGAATTCCAGACTGCGATCCCAGCTTGTCGAAAGGGGGAGTCTGTAGACGTAAAAGCCAGGTTCCTGATCTTGTTGCTATGGAGAGCCAGGAGATGGTCCTGAATCTGTGAAAGCTGCTAATGCTGAGAAGATAGAGAGTGCTATATCAGATTACGATCCCGGAACAACGTAAGGGGGAGTCTGTTAGCAATAGGGTGATTGAAGAGAGAGTTGAAGACTGATTAAGACTGAAGTTTTGACATACTAACGTCTCGTACTGAAGACTCCGTCAACATCCAAGGGGGAGACTGTTGGTGCATATGTCTGTTGACTTCGTCTTATATCGAGTCTCGGTTTCGTTGCGGATCTGAACGAGAATGATGTCATCATCAAGGATGATGACAACATGCAAGTGACATCATAAGTGACATCATACATAAACATCACGATCAAACAAAGAAAGTTTGCTTGTGATATACTCGAAATAGGAAATTTTATATTATTTTTAATGTAGTTCGCTTGAAATGTCAAACACATGTTCGCTTGAATGTATATGTGGTAGGTTCGCTTGAAATGTAATGTATTATTTCAAGCGAACTAGGTAGCCTATAAATAGGTTAGTTTGGTTTCTCATTTGGAACAGTCCCATTGTTCTGGTACCGAACTGCTGCTGGTTTGTCAAGTCATATATGAATGAGAAGTGTAGTTTAAAGTGATATTCTTCTGTTTTCTACTCCTTTCTATCTGATTCTAATCTGTTTGAGTGTTTCCGCCACTCAAATAGTGTATATTGACTCAAATTGACTCATTTGATCGGTCAAATCGATCCTACAAAACAATTTTTATGTTCCCTGGCGGGCCGCGAAGACCCTTAAGGGTTCTTACGCGGGCCGCGACAGATGGAGGATCAGGCCGCACCCTAGACTGCCACATGTCATGACGCGTGTGGAGCCTACGAGTCAACTCAGCCAAGCTATAGCCTAGACTAGAAGTCCTCGCGAAACGCGAAGCCCTTGGCCGAGTTCTACGCGGGGCGCGACAAGGTCCGAATCAGGCACTATATATAGAGGCCATCGGCCTTTAGTCCCAACTCGCCCCATAATTTCTTTCTCTCTCGAAATTTTACATAGTATAAGCTATTCTCGGGCATAATACCCCCCTAAATAACGAAGTTCTGCCCCGTTGTAAGTATCATAACCCCGGTTACGTATTAGATACGCTGCCCGATTGATCCAGGGTTCCGTAACGGCTGTCGTGGTTCTGCCTGACGTAGTCGTTGGAATACCGTCTTGGGGAGGGTATTACTAATGTAAATATTGGGTTATTATACTAACGTGTGTGCATTTGTGTAATTAATAGATAATCACCAGGAAATCCTTAAGGAAAACCCTAAGACAACAATGTGAGTAATCTCCTTTTTGTAAACTGTTTTTACAAAACCTTAATTATTTTGCAATGTGATTAGAAGTGATTGATTCTTTGTAGTTCTTCAATTACTGCCGGGATGTTGGGGTTTTGTATACAAAATGTGGAACACGTTACTATTGGACAACGAGATAGTCAATGAGTAATATGACCCACCAGTCAGGATTGACAATACTGAATGAGTAATTATGTAGATATAAACATTGTAATCACTCTCAATACTGTAAATTGATAAAACTCTTCTTGATTAAACTGGGATTCGCTCACCAGTATTTCCCACTGACAAAATGTTTTTAAATGCATTTCAGGTAACAAAATGTGAAAGCCAAATAGAAGCCAGCTGGACAGCACTGAAGGCTTGGAAAAGTGGCTATAAAAGTTACCTAAATAAAGATGTTTTATTCAATAAAATAGGAATTATCTCTATAAATCAGTTTGTAATGAAAACTTGGGTTTTATCCCAATGTGTTTATTTATATAAAATATGGTGTTTTACTATGATAAAATATTTCCTAACTACGGTCCTGATGTAAATTCCGCTGCCAAAAATGATAAACACCGATACCACTAAAAATGGCTGCGGCCGTCCATTCCTGGGACAGATAGGGGACGGGGGTTGCGACAGAAGGTGGTATTAGAGCTAAGCCACTGATTCAGCCATAGAAGTGTTCTGCTGACACCAAGATATTATTCAAAATGTTAGGAAATAAATTATGGAAATACGTGCATATCTGTTGTGTGTTATCTGACTATTTGTTAGTTTACAGTATGAGCGACCAAGGACCTTCCGACGCTTACCGTCAGTTGTCCAGCTCACCTAGGAGCGATGGCACCTCTTCACAGCCTACCCTCTCAGTGTATTCAGCTGACAATGAAGATGAGATATTCGTGTTTAAGGCTCAGTCTGAAGAGTCATTCCCTCCTAAAAAGAGAGTAGTGTTCTATTTATAGTACAACCCAAACCACTGAGCATCTTTGCTGACATCACCATGAAAGTGACATCTAACAACCTAACAACCTCTAACCACCGATATACAAAACAATGATACAATGAATAACTGATTACATAAACACTAATTATATAAACACTGTTTACAGCTTCCCACTGTTGTTGCCTAAGCACTGATGTTGTGAATCAGTGCTTTCTTCATAGGTTTATCAGACCTTGAGTCAGCAGTGCTTTGTCTTCATCAGTGCTCGAGTACCAGCAGTAGTTAGGGCTTCAGTCTTTATATCAACAACAATTCTTTGACACAACAGTTGTTAGGTAAATCAGTACGTAGAGAATGATCAGCTGTTATATAACCACTGTCAAGGGCAAAGAAGAATGCAAGCACTGCTTATTGTGATCCACTGTTCTGAACCAGTTTTGGCTTTACATATCATCTGTTCCTTTGTAGGGTTCAATACTAATAGAGTATGATGTTTTCAATACATCATATGGTGTCTTGAATCCAATATGTGTAATGGACAAGTTCAAGCAATCGAACTGGGTTTCGGCGCAATTCGACAATAAATACATGTATTGACAAGGAAATTTCAACATGGTGACACGATAAACCATGTATGTAACTTGAAAATAAAAGAAGTTTCAAGAAAGTGTGTTGACTTGATAACAAAGGAGCCAACAATTACAATAATGCAGGTCATTCGAATCACAAATCAATAATTAGATTTAGCGAAATAATATTTGTACTTTGATGAAACGCTTATTCGAAACGAAACCACATGCGTAACAAACGATGCATGTGTAACATATGAATTTTTCAAGAAATGAAGCAAATGAATGTTCGCTATAATGAAAGAAATTATCGTGATGCAATGACCATTAAGAGGAGTAGAGATGTGAAAATCTACTTACTAGGTGCAAAAGTCGGAATTTCAACAAAAGAAAATTTTAAGGACTTTACCTGGGGTTTCGTGTGACAACTGATTGTTAGGTGACATTACCATGGAATATCGAACATAGCGTATTCGTTGTTAATAAGATAGGGGGAATGCGGAGACATACATCTTCTCCTTGGCATGATTCGTGTGGTTGCAGGACCGCGTGACAAATCGTCGAATCCTAATCGATAGTTCTACTAGCGAAAACTAGCCTCGTCGTTGAATTGTTCCATCGTGTTTATGTTGTTGACATGTCAAAAGAGTGTCCCAGAGCTGATGCCTGTCTGTTCTCAGCTGCCTCTAACAAAGAGACAGAACTTTGGCACAGAAGGCTGGGACACACAAATCTTAAGACAATCACAGAAATTTCAAAAAATGGTTTGGTGAGAGGCCTACCACAAAAATTGTTTTCATGTCCTGAACATTGCATTTCCTGTTTAAAAGGAAAACAGCATAAAAGTTCTTATAAGTCCATTGAAGAGTCCAAAACAACCCAGTGTCTGCAAATGCTACACATGGATTTGTTTGGCCCAGTTTAAGTCATGAGCCTTAAAAAGAAAAGATATTGTTTGGTTATTGTTGATGACTTTTCTAGGTTCACATGGACTTTCTTCTTGCACTCAAAAGATGAAACTGCAGGCATTTTGCAAGACTTTGTAATACAGGTTGAAAAGCAATTTGACCTTCCAGTAAAAAGCTTCAGGAGTGACAATGGCACAGAATTCAAAAATAGGGAGTTGGATGCCTTCTGTGTGAAGAAAGGGATTGTAAGGCAGTACAGCATCCCAAGAACACCAGAGCAGAATGGGGTAGTGGAAAGGAAGAACAGAACTCTGATTGAGGCTGCCAGAACCATGCTTGCAGATTCAGGTTTGCCTTTAACTTTCTGGGCAGAGGCAGTAAACATTGCTTGCTATGTTCAGAACAGAGTTTTAATAAACCCCAGGCACAAAAAGACTGCCTATGAAATTCTGTATAAAATTAAACCACTGATCTCATATTTCAAAGTGTTTGGCTGCCCATGCTTTATTTTGAATTTAAAAGATTCCATTTCAAAATTTGCAGCCAAAATTGATTGTGGTTATCATCTGGGATACTCAACCACTGCCAAGGCCTACAAAGTGTTTAATACACGGACCAAGGCAGTGGAGGAGACTTTGAATGTTAAGTTCAATGAACTTTCATCAATGAAAATCCCAGCAAATCCTGCAGATCTGTTTGATCTTGAAAAATTCACTTTTGAAAATACTGCTGTCAAGACTAACAGTGCAGGTCCATCAGAGGATACAACACCAGACTATGGGTATGAAATCATCATCCCTCAAAAGTCTGCCACAAAGGGAAAAGCATCAGCTGTTCAAAACAGTTGTCAAAGCTCTACCACTGCTACCTCAACAATTGTTGACCAAAGTAGCCCATCAACCACTGCTTCCACATCCTCAAACACTGCTGACAAAAGTCCTCAAACAGTGGATAAAAGCCAGCAGTTGTCCACCTCATTACCTCCTATTCCACCACCTTTTGAAACTACTGCTGGATCATCAAAGTCCCCAGCAGTGGTTAGCTCAGATGATACACATTTGCAGCCTTCACCAACCAATGCCATCATACCATACCAAGGAGATTTAATCTTCTTGAGATCTCATCCACCTGATCAAATCATTGGCAACATAAATGAAGGGGTGCTCACAAGAAGCCAAACCCAAAACATTTGTCTTTTTGCTGGTTTTCTATCACTCCATCAGCCAGTCAAGTACCAAGAGGCACTGAAAGACAACAGCTGGGTAGAAGCTATGCAAGAGGAGCTCCAACAGTTTAAAAGACAACAAGTATGGGAGCTTGTACCACTGCCAGAAGAGGTTAGTCCCATTGGCACAAAGTGGGTCTTCAAGAACAAAACTGATGAAAGGGGTATTGTTGTCAAGAATAAAGCCAGGCTTGTGGTTCAAGGTTACAGACAGGAAGAGGGGATTGATTATGATGAAACATTTGCCCCTGTTGCAAGATTAGAAGCAATTAGACTGTTCCTGGCCTTTGCTGTCAACCACAATATGAAGGTGTTTCAAATGGATATCAAAAGTGCTTTCCTCTATGGTACAATTCAAGAAGAGGTGTATGTTTGTCAACCTCCAGGTTTTGAGGATCCATTTTATCCAGATCATGTCTACAGGCTAAACAAAGCCTTGTATGGCTTGAAACAAGCACCAAGAGCCTGGTTTCTCAGACAGTGACTTTGCTGGATGTCACACCACAAGGAAGTCCACATCAGGAAGGTGCCAGTTTCTAGGTGACTGCTTAGTTTCTTGGCAAAGCAAAAAGCAAGCAGCTGTTTCGACATCCACTGCTGAAGCTGAATACATTGCTGCTGCAAGCTGTACAGCCCAACTCCTGTGGCTTCAAAATCAGTTGCTGGATTTTGGTATCACTGCCTTAAAGACACCACTCATGTTGGACAGTCAGGCAGCAGAAAATATCATCAAAAATCCAGTTTCCCACTCAACCACCAAACATATTGACATCAGACATCACTTTGTGAGGGACTGCTATGAAAAAGGTTTGATTTCTCTACATCATGTCCCAACTAAAGACCAGCTGGCTGATGTGCTCACAAAAGCACTTGATACAGCCACTTTTGAAAGTTTGGTCTCTAGGATTGGGATGCTGAACATGGAATAACAAGCAACATCTTGTTTTTCTATGAATAAAAGCAACAAAATGTTTTCAGAAAATCAAAACTCCATCCTTAAAAATAGTTAAAAATGAAATTTTTTCATTAAGTCCTTAAAAGTCTGCCACTAACCACTGATTGTTCAAAAGTCTGCTATACTTCAAAAGTCTGTCCACTGCTGCTAGTCAACCCCTGCTCTCTCATTATTTTGATAAACTCTGTTGTTCAAAAGCAGTGTCTTATCCACTGATAGTAAAAATCATCCACTGCTTTCATACCACCGCCTTCATCAGTCACTTTCAACAAAAGTACTGTTCTTCACTTTCAACAGGGGTTGTCACGTGGACAGTACATATTGGTCAGACCTTTTGTAACGGCTGCCACCTCAGCATTCACTTTCTTCCCTATAAAATCCCCCACTCACCACCAAAACAGGGTTTTACTGTCGAATTGAATTCTTAAAAATTCTCTTCTCAAAGCAGTTTTTCTTCACATTTCTTCACAAATTTCTTCGATCAATCATCCTCAAAATGACAAAATCAAAGAAATCTTCAAAACCCTCATCCAAATCTTCATCGCAAACAGCCTCTCAAAAGGCAATCTCCACTGAAATTCCACACAAACCATCTCACAATCTCCTGGGTATTCTCACAAAACCAGGAACCACAAAAGATTTCGATTCCATCATTGATCTCATGGCAAAATCAAAGTACAAAACCTTGATCACTGCCGATGCACCAATCTATTTGGCGACCCAAAGGGAGTTCTGGAAAAATGCAACCCTTGAAAAACAAGGCGACATTGCAATCACCATAAACTCTTATATAAAGGGTAAAGCTGTCCAAATCACGGCACAATCCATTTCAGAGGTCTTTCAACTCGGTGATCAGGAAGGTAAAATTTCTTTCACTAAAAACGAGTTAAAAATTGACTTCATTGAGCGAGGGTATGAAGCCACAATGATGAAGAAAATAACCTTAGAAAAAGGTTATTTTCCTTCTGCAACCAGATTTTTATTTCATACCCTCCTACTATGTGTTTCAAATAAAACCACTTCTTTTAATGAAATCCCTTTAAAGATTCAAAATCTGGGATATGCTATTCTTCAAGGAGAAAATTTTAACTATTCTCGGGAAATTTTTAAAGATTTGGTTAATAATGTTGAAACAAAATCATTCTTACTGTTTCCAAGGTTTTTAAGTTACTATTTTTCAAAGAAATTCAGTAAGGATGATTTAACTATAATAAATCAGGGTGCTCCTACTCAAATAAACAGTTTAACTACTGAAACTTTTTCAAGGATGTTAGCACCCTGCAAAACACAAGCAGAGGTGCCTGAGCAGATTTTAGTAGTTACAACTGCTCCTCAGGTATCTGCTGCTGAGCCCACTGCTCAAGGTGATCAGAGCAGCAGCACAACTGCTTTGAAACCCACACCTACAATCACCAAAAAGCCAACAAAAAGAAAATCACAAAAACCCCCCAAAACCCTCAAAAAGGCATCTCTGGAGGATGAGATACCAGAGCTTCTGCCAGTGATAACACAAAAGTCACAAGAAACCACTGCTGCTTCTTCCTCACAGCAGTTGGTACAAATATCTCAACCCATAACCAAAACTCCTCCTGTTTCTTCACAAAAAGAACAGGTTGTACAAATAGGGTCTCCACATCATGATGCTCTGGAAACACTCGTTTCTATCATCCACAGTCCAATGCCCGGGACACATCCTACTTCTACACCAACCATCACATCCACATTTCCCTCACCAATAAAACCACTGTTGGATGCAATTGATTTGAACCAGGCATTATCCAGTCCTTCTCAATCACTTATTAATGAGAATATACCTCAACACCTGACTGGGTCTGATGTATCAATCTTTGCTAACCCTCCAACACAACCTGAGGAGGTTACACCCCTTGAGTTACAAGTAACTCTTGGTGGTAATCCAAGTGAAGCAGCCACTACAACTGTTACACCCACTGGGTTACATTTGGACAGTGGTTACATTCATAAGACTTCCTTGGAGGCAATTCCTTTTATAGCACCTCTGTCAACCACCAGTGGATTTATTTATCCTACTGGCAACATCAAAAGGTTGTCAAGTGTTGAAGGAAGAAGACCCCAGTACCAAGAAAAAGGGGCATCAGTGGTTAATGTTTGGAGTATATTCCCTACATCTACCTCTGATAAAACCACTGCTTGTGGGAAATCAGATGATCCCATTAACTTGGGTGATGGTTTAAAGTACCAGAAATTGACGGATCGTATTGCAAAGCTTGATAACTCTGTTGCAGAACTCAAAGATATGCTACAACAGGTGTTACAAGTTCAGAAGGTACAAACAACTGCTGTTCCACCTCAAGCACCTGCCCCACAAAGGACACCTGCTACAAATGAGCTCTGGAATCTATTTCAATCTTTTCTCCAACACCAAGCACAACTAGCAGATCAGCAACATGAAAAACATGTACAACAGCTGAGAAATGCAATGGAGTCAAGATTCAAGAACACTCAGGCTGACTTAAAGGCTCTCAAAACTCAGATCTTGCACACCACTGGCACTGCTCCTCCAAACATACGTTTCATTTATGACCTCCCAGAAGATAATGCCCAAAAGGGGGAGAAAATTAAGGAGTGGAAAAGGAAGGGTATAGAAGATGGTCTTTATCTTGAACCAGAGAATTCAAACATGACCAAAAAGATCCCTTTGCCAGATGGTAGCAAGAAGATTGATGTGACAACAAATGCACTAGCAGAAGCAATTGCAAGTGTGAAGAGAGATAGAGAGGCCAAAAGGAAAGCCAGGGTGGACAGAATGGATCATCCAGATCAGGGTACTTCTGGGTCAAGGGATCATGAAAATCCTGTTGAGGAGAAGAAGAGGCCTACTAGAAAAGTAAGGCAACCCAAATCCATTCCAACCAGACGTTCAAAGTCTGCTCAAAAACCACCATACAAAATAGCTGATGCAGCAGGAGTTACAAAAACCACTGCTTGCCAAACAGTTGTTCCATCAACACACACCACTTCAACACACACAACATCTACTGCTTTACCATCATCACCACCAAAAATAACACCTGCTGACACACAGTAGAAGACAGCAGATGTTATAACATCTGTTGTTATGACAGCAGTGGTTGAAACACCAGTTGTTTCAATAACTGTTAGTCAATCACAATCCACTGCCACTACATCTACAACCACTGTTCCATTCAAAACATCATCAGACTCTCCTAAACCAAAAAGGAGAAGGCTAATTTTAAAAGATGATGACACACCTCCATCACCAACATCTTCAAATTAGCTCTTGTCAAAATACCAAAACCTGTTCCTCTCTCTTCAGTTCCAATGTACAAGCCCTTACCTCCTGCAGGTGTTCAATTTCCTCTTGAACTAGCAGCTGTTAGAGATGAAATAAAATCCTTCTACTATGAGGATGACCCTGCCAAAAGGAGGTTGCCATCAATAAAAGTATATCCTTGGCCTAAAAATGTTGATGAATACTTGGAAATCAAAGCCAAGCAAGCAGAGGATATTTCAAAAAGAAACACACAAGGGAAGTCTGACAAAGAAATTTCAAGAAATTATCAATATTTGCTCACACAAGTCAGATCCCTAGAGCAATTTTCCAAAAATGTTAGTCAACAAATTTCTGAAAGAGCAGCTGAATCTCTGAAGAAAGACTACATTGAAAGCATCATGGCTCACAAAAAGTACAAAGGAGAGAGATATATGTACAAAGAGTGGACTGTTCCTGAGCTTGAAGATGAAGCTGCAAGAATTCAAGACATGATAAAAAGGAAGGTCACTCACACTCCTCCAAACTGGGCAAAATTTAGAAAGAATGTACCTGACAAACAGGAAGAGCTGAAGAGGATGAAAGAGGAATTGGTAGCAGCTGATTATGGTAACAAAAGACAAGTTGCTAGATGGAAAGAAGATATAGTCAGGGCTACTTACAAAAGGTTGGAACAATTAAGAAAGAAAGATCCCACAGTTCCTCAAAAGCCTGACTATCCTGAAGCAGCGGGTTCAAAAAGACTTTCAAAGCTGCAAATCAGGAGATCCACAGCTCCAGTTGGTGCTACCATCTACAAAAGAAGGCCACACAAACAACTGATTGCTGAAACCATCAAAGAGTTAATGGAAGGTGAAGACCTTGGAAAAGAGGGTATAAAGAAAATGATTATGGAAACTCTTGGTTTGGATCAAACTGCAAGTACTGCTCAGCCAGTCATGAATAGGCCAGCCTCTCCAAATACTTCTGCAAATAAACATCTCCCAAGAAACCCACCAGGCTCAAAAATACAAAAGTGGGAAACTGACAAACAGACCTGCGTATTGACTTTGCTCAGGTCTGGTGGAGGAGTGGAGAAAATATCAAGGGAACAAGCTCTTGGCCTGAGTCTTGAAGATTTGCAGGATCTCCTTGATCTTCCACTCAGCAGGGATGATGAAGATACAGATGCCCTTGACTTTGAACTACAATTCAAAGGTCAGATAAGGGAGCTGTTGTTGAGGCAATAAAAATTTCCACAAATAATGAAGAGTTTTGGCATTATCTGTTCCAGGGGGAGATTGTTGGGATTGAACCCTATCAGAGGAACAGATAATGTAAAGCCAAAACTGGATCAAAGCAGTGGATCCAGAATAAGCAGACGTTTACAATTGGTTCATGCAAATCTCTCCCCTTGAAAGTGGTTTCATATCTGCTGACCTCCTATCTGCTGATCATACTAAGTGCTGACCTACAACTGCTGCTTTATATCTACTGACCAAAGTCAAAGACTGATGGAAGACCAAAGCTCTGTTGACTCTATCTACTGCCTTGGGTCAAGTACTGCTGATCCGGACAAGCACTGCTGGGTTCACAGCAGTGGAAGGATGCAGCAGCAGTTTAAGTGTCTTTTATGTAATGTAATGTAATAGCAGTAGTTTAGTACATCAGTGTTTATAGATCAGTAGTTAGAGTTTGTTAGGAGGTTAGATGTCACTTTCATGGTGACGTCAGCTAAGATGCTCAGTGGTTTGCAAGTGCCTATAAATAGTTCAGTACTTTGTACTGTTCTATCAGCTCTTTTGATCAATCGTCTTCTTTGCACGAACAAACTACTGAGCTCTGGCTGAGGGGGAGTTTGCATTCTTACATCAATCATTGTAATCGTTGTTGAAACAAATTCAATCATTCGGTTCTTTGTGAAAAGATGTTTGATAAAAGTATCACTCTCGTTTGATTGTATGCAAAGTTTGCTTTCATCTTATTTCCGCTGCACAACTCATTCATTTCCATCTTAATTACAAACGAAAATACAATCAAAAAGAAACTCAGATCCAACACTCCTCAAAGGCCTTGACTCGAAATTCGTATGTGACGTACTTCAACCTCCATTGATGTATAGCTTAAGTTCCGTGAAATCTTGCACGCTCGTACTTCGTTTAGCGTAGGTTACCTGCTCGGTTAGCTAAAACAGCATAGACGACATAATATTGGTGTTTTCCCGAGTTAATAGGAGTGGTTCCTATGTGATGACCTTTAATGAAGTTTGACATAAGTCCCCGAAGGTCCTAAGTGCATGTTTTCTAAACTCTCCGAGTTTTGTGTTCTATGTGTATTTATTTTTGTGTACCATGTATAAAACATGACATTAGCGTATGTTTGAAAACAAAGTTTGACTCGTTGTCTTCGGCAACGGTTGGAGACCATATTCGAGTCTTAGGCGTTCTGTATGTATTTAAAGTCTTAATGATCTAAGTCCCCAGAGAAAGGTGAGGTTAGAGCCTAGGTATCTCTACAAAAAACTAATTCGTTGTAACCTATAGCTCTGATACCAATCTGTCACACCCCGAAATATCAGAGCATTGGCGTGACTGGACTGGTATCTTTATTGTACAACGGAAGCAAATAAGCTACGACTTCTAGAAAACGAATGCCACTAAGTACTCGACTCCACATGGTTCTCCTATTCCAACTGCGCCATGATTTGAAAAAGTAACCTGAGAAAGAAACATGCGAAAAATCAACATAAAGTTGAGCGAGTTCATAGTTTGTTTTGGAAAAGATTTTTAAATAAATCTTTTTGAATAACCGGTTTTTAAAAGTTGTGGAGAAAATTTAGTAAAACCATTTTCTCGGCATGTTCTATAAAAATTATGGGTCTAGCCCACTAGAGTCTTTGTAAGCAGGACCAACCCGTCCTCTCACTTATACATAAGTTGAAAAGCGTTACCATAATTTGTAAGTCCATGTATTTGTGAGTTATCATCAATTGAATCTTAAAAGCATTTGAAAATTCGAGTATCAAGAACTAATATGTAGCGTCTATGAACAGATCATTAATGTTTCGCGACGACATTAATATGTGTGCAATGGTGCAGGAAGGCTCAATCCTTTGCGTATTTCATACCGGGCCACACGGCGGGAACGACATAGTCACCACATGGTCCAACTAGCGGTCTCATGGGTGGGGCTCGCAACACCCAAATAGATCTATCACTCATGCCCCTCGGTCCTTATACAAGGATTAATGGTCTTAAGTTAACGCCTACCCATTCACATGATCTAACAGTTCATTCCTTAGCTAACCATACCATTTGTAATCGTTTGAAACATTTGAAACATGTATTTCACCCCCGAAGTTATAAAACTGAAAACAGTTAAAAGAAAAGGGGGACATGAACTCACTGGGTGTCCTGTTCTTCAAACGCAGACCAACGCAGTCCCGTTGTTATAACTAGGACGATCCCGTCCCTACTCATGAGAATCATGCACGTTTCGAAAATACGCATTTGTTTTGTAAAACCGGTATATTTAGTATAAATCGTTCGTAAACCCTTTGAGCTCTTAGAAATCCATTCGTAACCTAGTTTAGAAATATGAGTTTTCGTTTATCGATAAATTGTTTATTTTTGCAAAACTTGCATGTCTTTCCACCCCAAAAACATTTATAAAAAATGTATAACCGTGAAAAGGTGGGGTTATGAACTCACCTGTATTTCCATGTGCAAAGCTAGCTAAAAGTGCATTCCATAGTGTCGTTTCCAAGACGTGACTCGCTAGCATGCATTCTACAATATTCCAAACATGGAATATCTTATAAGTTTCTAAATAAACGCGGTAACTAACTATGTGTCACCGAGCTTTACCGAATCGTTAGCTGAACGATTCAACGGTAAGTTGTTAACTTAAATGAAACGAAGAAGTTACACTTGTTAGCTCATTTAACGTCGTTAAGGATTAACAAGTCTTGGAAAGACATAGTTTTCATGAGATTTAAAATATATAAATATTTATATAAAATTATATAAATATATCGGTATGTTCGCGTTAGTCATTCCGAGAAGTCGTACGTGTATATAAAGAACATTTATATGAAAATAACATGTAACAAACTCGTATGTTGTTATATATGATATATAATGTGCCGTTTGGGCGTTTGAAATAAATACGAAAGTTACATTTGTTTTATAAAAGAATCGTCGAGCTGTTGTGTTTGAAATAAATAGATACGCTATATCTATTTTTATAAAAGAATACGTATTGTTCGATATTTAAAATAAATAATATATAAGCTATATTTATTTTTATAAAACGAGTTCGTGTTGTTTGATATTTGAAAAAAAAATATAAACTATATTTATTTTTATAAAACGAATTCGTGTCGTTTGATATTTCAAATAAATATATAAACTATATTTATTTTAGTAAAACAATCGTCGTGTCGTTGGGTATTCGAAATAAATATATAACTATATTTATTTTAGTAAAAGGATCGTCGTGTTGTTTGATTGTTGAAATAAATGTACACTATATTTATTTTTATGAAAAGAAGTCGTATTATTCGACATTTGAAACAATATAAATAATTACATTGGTTTTATAAAAGTTTTGTCGGATTTTCAAAGTTTAAAATAAATATAATAACTATATTTGTTAGTTGTAAATAAATTTCGAATCGTCGTTTTCATGAGTTGTAAAGCGCCGTCGAAAGTAATTGTATATTTGTATTTGTTTTTCTAAAAGATTATTTGTATCCGATGGTTTTGGTTTATAATAAAACGCGTTATTTTTACGGATTTTCTCGAAAAACAGGCATAGTTTCCTTTGTTTTTGGACGCCCACAACAACATGAGTTGTCTTTATTTTTCAAAATTCAACAATTTGCAACAATGTGTATGTATATGATCAATTTATATAAACACGAGTTTTCACGTGAAACGTTAAAACTATATAAAACGTAATTAAATAAATCGCGTCACTAATTCTTTACCAATCCTCGTGTCGATTTGCCTAAAAGTTTGACTGAGTTGACCGAGTCAACTGTGGATTTGCCGAAAAGTTTGACTGAGTTGACCGAGTCAACTGAGTTGACTCGGGTTGGCTGAGTTGACCGTGTCAAGCCGAAATGCACTGAGTCGAACCGAGTTGGACTGAGTCGAGACCCGAACCCGTCATGAAGCTGCTGATTTGACTTAGTTTAACCGAACCCGAATCTGAAATTTGAACCCGAACCGGATCTGTTAATTGCTGACCCGTTAACTCGAATCAAACCAAATTTATTATTATTATTTTTTTACCAACGTCGACCGCTTAGCCGAGATCCAACGTTGACTGCAGTTGACTGAACCAGAGCCGTTGGAGCCAAACCAAACCCCAAGCCACCTGTACCACCCACCACTAGTGCCACTGC
Organism: Helianthus tuberosus; assembly: GCA_030545235.1. NCBI lineage: Eukaryota > Viridiplantae > Streptophyta > Magnoliopsida > Asterales > Asteraceae > Helianthus > Helianthus tuberosus. The sequence goes on along the minus strand of JARYGA010054637.1, from coordinate 738,742 downwards.
CGTAGACGGCGTGGCTCCGGTGGCCGCGCCGCCATCGGACCACCACCGTCATCAATATGACCAGGGGGTGGTGTTTGTCGTCGAAAATTTGTTCACCAGAGAAATGGTCGCAGGGGGTGTGAGTTGTCGGATTTAGGTGGGTGTGCCGTTGAACCACCGCGAAGAATCATCTCCGCCGCTGCCAAAGCTCACTCGCCGTTGACGGTTCCCCATATGTTTGCCGGATCAGAAATGAGAGGGAGGGAGAGACCTGTGGTTTGTGGGTGTTGTTTGTTGTCTGTATACATAATCGAGAGAGAGAGGCAGAGGATGTGTTGTGTGTTTGTGAGATTTATGAAAAAAAAATTTGTGGGTTTTCAATATTACCAAACGTGTATTGTCTGTGTGTATGTGCGTAGCATCAGACATGAGAGGAAGAGATGGCAGGAGTTTGAATTGTGTGCTAGGGTTTCATCAAAGAAGAAGGAGATGCTGAGAAAGTTGAAAGAATGAGAGGGAATTCTTGTGGTGTCGGCTGATAAAAATGAAGATAGGGTTCCACACTTCTAATTTATAGTTAGGTTAAGATTAGTGGGCTTTGGGCTTGGGCCCAAGGCCCACAAGCCCAATCTCGTGTTTAGGTGGCCCGTAACTCATACGAACCCGTTTTCAAAACCCGAACATCGTAAAAATGTGGTAAATTATTGTTTTAAAATAAGAAGCCGTAAAACTGTGTCGGTAATCGCGTTTGACGCTCTCGTTCGTCGCTTACGGTTAAAATCGCGTAAAATTGTGTCGTTGCCGTTTTAATCCGTTTTTCGATCCAGTTTTGACTTCGGATATTAAAATTTAGCTACGAAGCTAAAAACATCGTAAAATTTCAGTTCTGAAGGTGATACGCATCTTCGTTGCTTCTGTTTCGTTGCCAGTGCGTTCCTTCAGTTGCGTTTTTCGTTCACGTTTGCGCTTTGTGACGTACGGAAGCACGATAAATTCACGAAACTAAATTTATAAGTTTAAAATTCGTATTTGTCGGCGTTGTTAGTATTTTGTTCGATTTTTGTTCGTTACCGTTTAATGTTTAGAAGATTCTTCGCAGATCATCATACGCGCATTGTAAAGTCGGTTAGACGTTCCTAGGCACTTCAAAGGCCTAATTAAGTTAATCTTCATCTTAAACGCTATTTATTATCGTCCTAATGTTTGTTTTGCTCGTAATTAGGAGCCGTAAATTACCGGTTGTCACAATAGAATACTATTTTTTTCCAAGTAAAAATCCAACCGCTTATACTTTAAATAATATACGTTTTTAACTCATTTAATTTTTATCTAATTTGATTTCCATGATAACTCACATTCGTTATCTTATTAAAAAAAACTTTACACACGTATGTGTTTAATAATTTTTTCTTGATGTTCCGGTATAACTTATTTTATTTGATGAAAAAGGAATTTTAATCAAAATAGTACCGTGACAAACTGTATCGATACCGACATCGGTAACTGTATCGGTGTTATCATAAACAATATCCGTATATGTTTTTAAGGTTTTCAATGAAAAATATATGTTGATATCGTTTTCAGCATATCATGTCTTTACACCGAGTGTCCGTATTGATACCATAATGAATTAAATTGGATATTGACGAATCAACCCGATACTGTAACACCTCGTAAAAACGTGTCCAATGATGTGTTGACACGTGTACTAAACCCTAATAAATTCAAACGTTGACAATGACGGGCTAATTTCAAAAATCAAAAACTTTGAATATGGAGGGACTAAAAGTGTCAACACGCTAAACTTATGCCTCTGATTGACCACACACGATGAACGTATTCTTAAACGAGTAAATATTCGGACGAAAGAAGCCGTTTGCGAAAGAAATCAAAAGTTTACAAGACCAAGGGGTTAAACGTGTCAGCCTGTTAATTCTTACCTCTGAGTGACCTTTTAACGAACCCGGGGCTTCGTAATGTTCGATTATACTCTCGAGCATACTTGATAATAAATTCACAAAGTTTCGGTATCGTTATGTGATAATTATGCAAAATATCAAGAAGATGGGTTAAAAGCGTCAACATGTTCAAATTAACCTCTGAGTGACCTTTACACGAAACCCGAAGCTTAACGATACTCGATTTCACTCCCGAGAATAATTATAATTCATCTCAAAGATTATTTATGCCTAATACGTACCTCAAAATACTTTAGAGGGGTTAAACATGTCAAAAATGAAAGAATATAAGAAATTTTAGAGGACCAGGGACAAAACTTGACATTTTTGAAACCTGGTGTGTGCCCTAGCGCGACGCCACAGCCTACCCCTTTTGCTCATGCACGACGCGACGGGTTCATTTTTGCAAAATTCTACCTGCAGCTGTAGGTTTGTTACTTGCAGCCCACACATACCCTCTTCACTCACAATTTCGAAACTAGGGCCTCTTTGATGGTTTCTAACATCTGGTTTACACCTGGAATGATCTTATAACTCCTCTAAACACTTGGCAAGATCTGGTCCAATCTCTAAAACTATAAATAGGCTTCAAATTTCACTTGAACACTTGCACTTTTCATCCATTCTTCCTATTTCTCTCAACATGGAATCTCCTGAATTATTTGAGAGCATCCTCTGAGTTCTTTTCAGTCCCTAGGACCATTTGTAAGTGTCCTTTCGTGACTAGTTCATTTTATTTGGCTTAAAAGGCCAAAAAATCAAGCATTTACGATAAACGTTTTGACTTTTAGTTAGACCGTAAACGGTCAAGCCATTGATTGCAAGAACATTTCTACGTGATCGTAATTAGATAGGTGTGAAACCCTCAAAAGGGCACCTCCTAAGAATCACGTTTGCTTGATCAATTGACGAGTCAACATAATATTGTTTTAAAAAGTCAACGGGGTCAGTTTTTGAAATAATTGCGATATGTGTCTATAAGTATTCTAAATTATGTTTTATCATTTAAACAACTTGGTAATAATTATTAGAACATGTGTAAACATGTTCGGCTCGTTAATTCCAGTTTTAGGGTCTGTTCGCAACCGAAAGTCGCGAAGTTTGAGTTCTGTGTTGACTTTCGATTATGAACCGAATTAGATTAGTTTGTTACTGATTTTAGGTTCCGTTATGATTGTAATATAATGTAGCATAACCCTATAAGGTTATATTACACGATCATACTAGAAATCTGAGTTTTTGCATATGTTCCGTTAATATGCCGTACTTTGACTACTATGCCCTTTTTAGCAAAAATAAGGTTTTAGACACCAATAAGCTTTCAAACAACTTAGTTACTGATATGTTAACATGTTTAGCATATTTTGATGTTAAGAACCTGATCATAAACTGAGTTTGCGTGCAATGTCGTTATTTATGCTTTAATATTGACCAAAATGCCCTTTAGGCGCATAGATCGGTTTTAAGCAGAATTTATCATACCAAACTCACTGACTACTGATATAATATCATAATTAGGATAATTTGGGATGTCCATTCAGTTTTCAAACTGAGTTTACGCATACGTTCTTGAATTATGTCTATAAATGACGATAATGCCCTTTTTCACCTAAAATGATTTAAAAGCATAATTTTCATGCAAAATCTTTTTTTGTTACTGATATGTTATATTAATTAACATATTTTAGTCATATAGACCTGGTTATAACATCAGTTTTCCTTAAACATCGCACATATCGTCATTTAACGATTTTAACGCTGTTTCGGCGCGTAGTATGGTTTTAAACTATAACTACCAATCAAGACTTGTTACCTACTGATTTTATAAATCATTTTAAATATTTTTACAGTAGGTATATGGTATAGACTCAGATTCCCAAATTAGCCTTCAAAACTATGTGTGAAATTACCGAAATGCCCCTACGGAGCATAGTTTGGTTTTAAACTATAAAACACACATATGTTTGATATCCTACTGATATTATATCATAAATAAAATATTTTCAAAGAATGTTTATGGTCGTAACATCATATTGTACGCAAGTTTCTTTTATACCTTGTAAAATTACCGAAACGCCCTTATGAGGCATAGTTTGATTTTAAAACCTTAACGGGCATACAAGTTGATATCCTACTGACATTATAACTTGTTTAAAGTATATTGGAATACGGAACTTGTTCATGACTTATCCGGTTACTCGTTATCGCTTATACGCGTACGGTTAGACTTACATAACTAGTTTACGTAAGTTTGCCGAAACGAGTTAAACTATATCATTTTAATTTCAAAATCCAGAATGTATTTAGTTTACCCATATTATACAAGTCTCCATACTTGTTGGGTCTAAATTACATTCCAATCCGGTCATCGCTTAATCTAGCGTTTTATACCGTCAAATCCTTCTTTAAACTAATCAGTCTAAGTTTACAACTTAAATAAGACTCGTTAGTAATCTAATAGGTTAATAAAAACCTTCGTTCTAGATTAGGAGCCCCGGTAAAAGCTACTTGCACTAGTTTGAGTACATTATACGGCTGAGTAGATAGATCTCGCATTTAGAAACCCAGGTAAATACTTTTAACTTATTTTCCCTTATACGGGCTTGGGATATGGTAAAATATATTACCACTTGGTCGGGTATGGAATCATTAATCGAATAGTGGTTAATTCATTGACATAACCCGTTTTAATCTGTTTTGTTTGATACACAAACATTGGGGGTTAATAAGACTGTGTCATGGATATCCTCGGCTCATTTCATTTGTAAATGGCCATGACTTAAGCACGGGGTATAGGCATACTCCTGGCACTTGCGTATGTAATAAGATATAGATAACTCCTTGTGAGTTTATGTCAGTGGTGTGTCGGTTAATCATGTCTCGGCTTCTATCTCGGGCCCTAAATGTACGACATACATGTTAATCTGATACAAGATTATTTTTATGTAATTGTCCCAAGTTATAAAAGAGATATTTTTGTGCCTTGTGCCCTTAAACCAATTTTCATAAACATTTTCAAATGAGTCAGTTAATTGTATTTACCAGTGTAAACTGACGTATTTTCAAAAGACTAAGTGACAGGTACTACTCGTAATTGGCTGGAAGGTTCTGGGCGTTAAGTAGATGATCTTGCAAGTCCGTAATGCCTTATGTCTGTTGAACATGTTCCGCCTACGGATTTAATATTACAAGCTCGTATGTAATTATCATTTCAGTATTTTCTGATAATCGGGTTTGTAATAATATTTTATATTCCAAGACTTCCGCTGTGCTATTCTGTGTATGTTTGACTATGACGATATCAATCTTACGTCACGATACTCCTCACCGGGCCCACTGGGCTGAGCTGTAAATATCGGAGTGTGACAGGTTGGTATCAGAGCCAACGTTTGAGTGAATTAAACACTAGTCTTTAGTGTTTAATCTCAAATGATACAGCAGCATATTTCTTAGACTTTCTGAGTCTAGACTTAACATAGGGATACTCTCGTCCCTATTAAGTAAACATTGTTTTCGATTCTATGTGATTGCAAAGAAGCCGTTGATGGAAATTCTCCACATCCGAAGCCTAAGGAATGACAAGCTTCGTACCACGGCTAGGGTAAGCGTGCGACCGGTTTGGAAGAAGACCTTTATGGACCTATTCTCAAAACCAAACCTATTGAAACTTTTGACCAGACTTCAGAGTCCATACCAGAAGGTCCCTGAGGCTCCTATATTGAAGATAATACCAGTAAATGCCAATGATCACTATTTTCCTATCTCCAAGTTTTGGAATTCCAGACTTGGACTATACCAGTTAAAACCTTATCCATGATCCATGTCATTTCTTTAACCATTGAATCCTTGGATTCTACTTCTGCAATGGATCCTGATTTGAAATGTTTACTTTATTCACTAAGATCTTCAGTGTCGCTACCGCGTACGATAAATAAAGAAGAGAAACAATCGGAATAAAGCAAGGAAGACATTAGAAAACCCTTCTTCCATCATATTTCATTTTTTTCTTTTAAGTCCCTGTATGGGCATTTGATTAATGTAGTCCTTTGTGGACATATTATTTCATCATAAGTCCTTATAGACCTACCTCTTCTGATAAGACTCTGTATATACGTTTGTCTATCGTAGTCCTTTCGAGGACATTGTATTTCAATATAGTCCCTTCGAGGACATTGTATTTCAATATTGTCCCTTCGAGGATATTATATTTCAATATAGTCCCTTCGAGGACATTATACTTTAATAATAGTCCCTTCGTGGGCATCATACTTCAAAATAGTCATTTCATGGATTTTATACTTCATTATAGTCCTTACATGGACATGTTATTTCATTAAAATCTTTTTGTAAACATGTTATTTCATTAAAATCTTTTTGCAGACATGTTATTTCATTATAGTCCCCTGGCGAATATAATAATTCACCATAGTCCTTTCGAGGACATATTGTTTCACTATAGTTGCAGTGTTGACAAATCTTATAGTCCCTATATGGACTTATATTTACCTTTCAGTCCCCGCGTGGACTAGTATTACTTCAAAGTCCCTATAGGAACCCATCTCTTCTATATAGTCCTTGTGTGGACGTTTGTTTATTTATAATTCCCTAATGAACATATCTTTCGATTTGAGTCCCTGTGAGGACATCTGTTCAGCAAAGTCTTCTTTGTGAGCATGCTGTACGAATATAGTCCTTTTATGGATGTCTTTTTTCTTTAAAATCCCTTAAGGGATATGCAATTTTGAAATAGTCCCCTTGTGGACACGAGATTTCATTATAGTCCCTTAGTGGATATGTTACTTCATTGTAAATCCTTCGTAGATATGACATTTCTTTATAGTCCCTTTATGGGCAAATTGTTTTAATATAATCCCTATATGAACTTATAATATTTTATAGTCCTTATACGGACTTATATTTTTCCTTTTAGTCCTCTGTGGACAAATAAGATACTAAATGTCCTGATAGAGGAACTATTGTAAATTTCCTAATGAATTATGGGAAGCTTTGAAAATATTATATTGGTATTCATTTCGTCCTTTATCAAACAATAGTATCAATTTTATTCGAACTTTATCGATCTGCTAAATAATTTCAAAAGATCTTCTTAATGGTATAACCTAGCCAATATGTCAATACAGACATGCTATGATGGTAAAACCCTCTTAAGACAATTAATCCTTGTTAACATCTAAGAACACGTTAACACTCCTGGCAGTGTGACTTGAGAAACCACACCAGCCGTCAAGGTATTTGGACTATGTCCAAGCCTTAAAGCCTATATGATCAAATAAGATCATGGAAAGTATCATCAATCTGATGATCATAATATAAACATCTGTTAGTGATTAAGTGCCTACGGGCTAAACTTGTTGTACAATAAGACAACGACAGTTGTGGTCTACGACCCCCTGTCTAAAGATGTTGGACTATGTCCAATCCTTATAGTCGATAAGATCTCTATGATCATGACTAATATCATCTAATACGATGATCACACTATTTAACATCCTTTAGAGATGTTTTGCCTACGGGCTATATATTATATTGTCCACTAGTGACATTAACAATTGTAACCGTTATGGTTCACCGTCCAAGGCAATGGGCAATGCCCAAGCCTTATAGTCTATAAGATTGATAAGATCATGACTAATATCCTTAATATGTTAATTATATATATATATATAAACATCCCTTAGTGATGTCCATTATTTTGCCTATGTGGCAAAATAAATCAATTTTCAAAGCAATGACAAATGTAGTCTATGACCCTCTGCCTAAAGGTAAAGAACTATGTTCAAACCTTAGAGTCCCTGATCCAATAAGATTGCGGCTTATAAATTAATATCCTTCGTGACAAGCCAATGAGCTAAATTTTAAAAGTCATTTATGACAAGTCAATGTGCTATAAATTGTCGTTCGTGACAAGTTAACATGCTAAATGTTAACGTCCTTTGTGACAGGCCTTTTGTGTCGTGTTTTATAATGTCCTCCATGACAGGCCTTTTGTGCCATATCCTTTATGTCTTTTGCGGCAAAGCCTTCGTGCCCAATGACTATTAATGTCCTTCATGACAAGTCTATGTGCCACATTATGTATCCTTTGTGACAAGCCTATGTGCTACATTTATATGTCCTTCGTGACGGGCTTATGTTCCATATTTTTAAAAGTCCTTGTGGTGAGCCTTCGAGCTATCCAAAATCGTCAATATGACAAGGACAGTTGTGGCATTTCGATCCCCTGTCAAAGAGGTAATGGACTCGGTCCGAACCTTAATTGCCGTTAATGGTCCTTTTGTGACCTGGGCTAAATGAATTTGATATAATTTCAATTAACGTTCATTAGGAATGTTTTGAAAGCTTAATAGCCTATATGGTTTAATGATACCATGGCTGATGTATGTTAGGTTGTCATGATGATGACTAGCTATTGTAATGCAACTAAGCAAATGTTTAATATGGTGTTCAGTACCAAGCATCGAGTATGGCAAACTCGGATGAGACAAATAACAGTCGCGATACTAATGATGCGACAAATGCTAATGATGCTACAAATGTGAACCTCAATGTTAGTGGAGTTAATCTCCAAGCGGTGATTGATGCAGCTGTTGGAAAAGCTATGAGGAAGGTTATGAAAAAGTTCAAAGAGCCGAATATTACTCGCTCAAAACCCCATTCAAAACCACATTCCTATGCTCATGAGAAGAGCCTTCTTCACACTTTGAATGTGAAGAATGAACTAAATAAGGCGATGTATAATGAGGAGCTTCGTTCCTCCAAAGGATGTACTTACGAGTACTTCATCTTTTGCAAGCAAAGAGACTTCAATGGCAAAAAAGGAGCCATTGATTGCTTTAGATGGTTGAACGAAATGGAAACCATTGTAGAGATTAGCGGTTGTGCTAAGGAAGACACTGTGAAGTATGTATCACAGTCATTCAAGGGCGATGCCCTTACTTGGTGGAAGACATTAATAAAGTCCATGGAGAAAATACCCCTATACAATATGGAATGCTCCCAGTTTATGGACCTCCTCAGAAAGACTTACTGTCCACGACATGAAATGGAAAAGCTAGAATCAGATCTTCTGACTCTCAAAATGAAAAATCCGGGCTGTCAACAGTATGTCACCAACTTTAATTCATTATCTATGATAGTACCCTATTGGTTAACCCAGGATCTAAGCATAATACATAATATATTGGTAGTTTAGCACCAAAGATAAAAGGGGCAAGTACGGACTCAATAAGAACTATCAAAAGTCCAGTAAAAAGCCTGTATTGTGACACCTGTGCCTCTACGACCATCAAACAAATACCAAATCAATGAAATATTGTGTTTCATACTTGGGATTTGTATAAATATGTGTATCATGTCCACATATCAATTCATGTTCGATTTCGAGCTTTAAATCGCTTTCTGGAAGGTTATACGCGAACTGATGCGTAAATATAACCAGTTTAATGAAACAAACACTCCAGAATAGTGACATAGGCTTAACATACCATAAATAACCTTTACATAACTTAGAAATAAGTTTTGGAGGGTTTGGTGTGGCAAAATCAAGTTTATTCTCTTGCAGGGACTAATTTCGACAAACTGCGACAGTATGCCGATTCGAACTGTAATGAACATTCTGGAAGTTGGTCATAAGTTAAATATGCCCTAAATATCCTTTACATAGCTTAGAAATAGGCTTTGAGGTGTTTGGTGCACAAAAATAAACTTTCTTGATCAATAGGTACTAAAAGCGTCAAAAAGTGACCAAATGACCAGATTCATTGTATCTAGTCCAATTTTGATATTTTGATGGTTTTAACCCATGGTTCTGCACCCTATGGGCTGGTATTTGATGGTTTTACACGTTCCCATGGTATTCTAAAACCATGTGCCCACTTGTAAGGTCAAGATCAAAGCACGATTTGCGAGAAACGATCCTAATGGTTCTCCGAAATCTATAAATACCCAAGCTCCCATTCCATTTTCCTCACACCTTGATCTGATTTTATATTTCATACCTGAGTATTTAGATCAAGTTCTTCCTAGCTTGGACCCGTTGTAAGTTTCTTTCATGCTTTTATGCGTTTTTAAGCACGAAAGTCAAACTGTGTTTGACTTTCTGCTTTAACCAGTCTTTGGTCAACACGAAGTTCGTTTGAACTTCGCAATGTGAGCGTAATCACGATGGTTATAGTCCCTTGTGACTATACCTACTGATTACCACATTGATTAGGTGTAGTGACGAGTCATAGTTTCGGTCAAAATGCGTATTCATGCGTATTTTGCAACCAAACTATTCTTGGGTATCAAAACCTTTTGTTTTGATTTCAAACCTGTTTTCTAACTTCGTTAAACATGTTTTAACATGTTTAACTCATCACTTTTAGTTTAGTGCTTATATAGGGTCGTAAGATAAGCGGTCTAAACAACCGCTTAGACTTTCGAACCCGACCCGTTTGGTCGATCATTAGGATCCGACCAAGCATTTATTGTGACCATAGTTGTATAGGGAATAACCTTCTGAGGTTATACCTTATGGTCACTTTGTTTAGTGAGTTGTATGATAGGTAGTTTATATGCCTTAGGAAAATGACCAAAATGCCCTTTTTACGCATAAATTCATTTATTGCATATGTAACATAAATTTTGGCATCTAAACTGATTAGGAAACATTATTAAACATGTTAAGGCATATATTACTTGTCATAGGACTAGTTAGGGGGTCCGAACGCGTTTTACGCGAACGACGCGTTAAAGTGGCGTAAGCTACCTTAACGAGTCGTAATGGGTCGTAAGCACTTAGGTTAGGTTTCATTTTAGAATGTAGGCTTTGTTAAACCATATTACATGAGTCCCTACACTCATTTGGTTTACGAAACCTAATTTTATGCGATCCTCCGATTTAGGTCCGTTTATTAACGTAGTTACCTATATTAGGTGCCGTTTGATTTCCGTGATCCCTCTCGCTTTGCTTGGTTGTTAGTCAAGACTTCTAAGCATCCTCAAGTGAGTACATAGTCCCCTCTTTTACTGTTTTCAAATGTTTTGGGGTGAAACACATGTGCCTACTTGTTACTTTCGTGTTTTTCATGATTTTATATCATATGCTTGTTATGTTCATTAGTACATATATAGTACATGATTTCATTATGTTTTGCTATGTATGTTCACTTAACATGCTAGCACATTGATTTTTGTATATTACATTTTGTTGCATATGTTCACTCAGCATATGGACACATTGTTTTACATTTTGAACCTTTGTAACTGTTTGATTTATATGAACTGTTAGTAACTGTTTGATTATGTGAACCGTTTGTAACTGTTTGATTTATATGAACTGTTTGTAACTGTTTGATTATGTGAACCGTTTGGTATTGTTTGAACCATTGGGTTAGGGAAGTGATTAGGTAACGGGGTGGATGTAATGTGTTAAAAGCATGGTGGATACGCCGCTGGTACTTCCAATATATAAGTGCTTTTAATACAGTATATATCGTTGCGTTATCTAGATCGCTTGGGCAAGTTTATCAAAATAAAGTTATATTACAAGGTTTTCTAACAATATAAAACATTCGAGTTTTATTTCAAAAACGATTTACAATTTGGGTTTATATGAACAAATGTTTTGGAGTTAAGATTCATGGTATCGAGGTTTTTTAAAACAAATCTGTTTTGACTTAGTTATTTCAATTTACATTACAAACATTTTACAAAACTTGGTTTTCTAATTATCAATTTACAAAGGTGTTTAAGTTATATTTTCAAAACATAAACGAGCCATGAATCTGACACTCTCATAAAATCCTATGTACTCGCCGGCATTTTATGCTGACGTATTTTCACATGTGTTTCAGGTACCATAGTTGGTGATATTTGATGATGATATTGATACATGCTCACATAGGAACGGACGAGGCCTTAGTGACTTAATAATAATGAAAGTCTATTTGTTCATGTTTTGTTTCTAATTTCAATGTAATGTAAAACATTCAATTCAATAAAACAGAACTTCAATCCATGTGTTATGAAACAATGATTCTGTTACAACACTCCCCGACGTTTCCGCCACGATTTGTTGTTTTTCGTGGTCGCGGTGTGACAGAAAAGTTGGTATCAGAGCTCATGGTTATAAGGAATTAGGTTATTAGTAATGCTTTGACCTAGTCTATAACCTTCCTAGGACCCTAACGCGAGTTTACTTGTGTTTAGATCTTAAAACAATACCGTCGCCTATCTTTAGGTGACAACCACAATGAGAACATAAATTTCGAATCCGCTTTGAAAACTAGTCATCTGTTCTAGGATGATTTATTATAAGGTTTTGAACCTTCAAAGTTTTCAAAATCTCATCAAAGTTTGGGTCTAAATAATGTGAACACGTGCAAACTGGAAGGGTGGGTGCCTGTACCCGGAGTCTTCTGTCTAAGGCTAGAGTGTTCATACAAATCCGCAGTATCGGACCAGTCACTCTTACCTGGGAACTCTTGGGGTGAGTGTCCACTTATAGGAGAGCATGTCTTCGCAATACATTATGAGGACCTATTTACTTTGATTCAACTTTTTTTTTTGTCATTTGTTTGCTTCGTGGTTCGAACAAATGACCATCACCCATGCCTTTTGGTCGGAAATTGTAACATCCAAACCCAATGCCATTTCATTTGTTTTCTCTCTTGTTTCCCCTTTTAGAATGCCTCCACGACGCGACAATCAGGTACCTAATGAAGAACTGGCAGCTATCATTACGAAGCAGATGGCTGCTACAATCCCAAACATCATTGCTCAATGTAACCTAGCCCTCAACAACAATAATGCCCCATGCAACTTCAAGACGTTCAACGCAGCTAAGCCATCAAAGTTTTCTGAGTCTAAAGGAGCGACTGCACTTCTGCAATGGTTCGAGAGTCTAGAGAGCACCTTCAGACATGTTCAATGCCCAAACGAGCGAAAGGTAGAGTTCACATCTAGTGTTTTTGAGAAACGAGCTCTAACATGGTGGAATGGTGTGATGAGAGATAGGGGTGCCGAGGTAGCACTGGCTCAAACCTGGATAGAGCTTCGAGCACTAATGATGAGGGAATTCTATCCTTGTCATGAGATTAGGGCATTGGAAAGGGAATTCGACGATCTTAAGCAAGATAGCGGTGAGCATCATGCCTACACTGACCGTTATGAGGAGTTAAGTCTGTTATGCCCGAGCATGGTTACGCCTTTGGATAAGGCAATCGAAAAGTACATTGATGGCCTCCCTGACTCAGTTCAAGATATTGTTACTGGTAGTAATCCCACTACAGTTAGACAGGCCATTGAGCTATCTGCTACCTTGACTGAATCTCAGATCAGGAAAGGTAAGCTTTTCTGAAAGGGTGACAAGAAACCGATCGAGGAATCAAAACCGAAGGATGAGCAGACTGAATCCTCCAAGAAGTCAAAGAAGCGAAAGGCTTCTCAGAACTTCACCGTGTTCGCTCACAATGATCAACCTGTCCCCAACCAACCAGCTCAACCCCCTGCTAGGAAGCCATACAACGGAACTGCACCCTTGTGCAACCAATGTAGCCTTCATCATCATGCTAGTGTGAAGTGCCGTAAATGCCAAATTTTTTGACTTATTGGTCATACAGCAAGAGTTTGCCCAACTGTAGCTGCACCAAATCAAGCTGGAAACAATCCGGCTCAAGCTCGTTTTCTACCAGGTTCTTGCTTCAACTGTGGCGAGATGGGCCATTTCCGAAGAAATTGCCCAAAGCTTGCTAATGCGAATCCAGCGCAGAGATGAACATCTGACCGACTGAAAGACAACACTGTTTAGAAATAATCAAGCTTTATGTATTATTTTCTTTTGTTGTCAAGGTCTATGAAACAGTTGCTGTTGTTGTTTATAAATAAATCTTTTATTTACATTGCAATGTATTTATGTGGTTACATGTATAAACAACATATCCCCTACAATACCGACAATCAAGGAATCGTATTCCTTGAAGAACAGACTACCCCCAAAATTCTTCCATTTTATGATCTCTTGCGTTTTCCACGAAAATCCTAAGTACCCGTTTCTTCCAAGGAAACAAAGTACAAGGCGCAAGTTACAACTCTGGACGAATACCCAATCCTTGATAGGGTACCTAAGGGTATTTCCGTAAGTCCTAAATTGATGTGTACCTTAATTCGAATGTTATGATTCTTTGTAATCAACAATCGAATTTTTGGAAGATCATCCTATCTTCATAGATAGATTCTTGAAAATGATTAGAGTGCCAAATGAAATCCACGGATTGGATTCCTGGTGTGCTTTAAATATCCATGTCCAAAGATAACAAATTAAAGGTCAAGTTAAACAATTATGTGATTATGTTCTTATGTGTTCTCTTTTATGTTTTTGCGTGATCCGAATTTTTCGTTATCCAAATCCTCGTAGAATCTTCTATATCTTCGTATAAGGGATTCATAGTAGGATATCCAAAGGTACTACCTCAAATCCTTAAGGGGCTTCTACGTAATAGTTAAGACCCTTGGATTATAAGGTACTATCCCATAATTAGACCCCTTGAGTGGTCTAGTTAAACAGATTAATCCAAAAATCTGGTTAGGAATGTCATGTGATGATATAGCTGAAAAGATTCCTTGGTGGTCTATTTAAAGAGATCATTTGTCGATCTAATTAAAACGACCCTATGGTAGTCAAGTCACACTCATCACAGGTTTGATTTTTCTTCCCCTACACATTATGAAATGCACTGTGAGGACTGTGCAAGGAATTACGTAATTATGGATGCATACATAATTATGGAATTTAGTGCACAGAAACCACAGCAAGTCTTGTCATGTGTCTAGAGTTAACTCTATTCGTTTCCATTTCTGATGAAGCACCTATTGAAAATGACTCCGTCTGTTCATTTTTGTTTCTAAAGAATGTCCATTGAGGGAAATGAATATCCTTTTGAGTTAATTCTATTCGTTTCCATTTCTGATGAAGCACCTGTTGAAAATGACTCCGTCTGTTCATTTTCGTTTCTAAAGAGTGTCCGTTGAGGGAAATGAATATCCTTTTGAGTTAATTCTATTCATTTCCATTTCTGATGAAGCACCTGTTGAAAATGACTCCGTCCGTTCATTTTCGTTTCTGAAGAATATCCGTTGAGGAAATGAATATCCTTTTGATTATTCCTTCATTTCCATTTCTGATGAAGCACCTGTTGAAAATGACTTCGTCCGTTCATTTTCATTTCTAAAGAATGTCCGTTGAGGAAATGAATATCCTTTTGATTATTCCTTCATTTCCATTTCTGATGAAGCACCTGTTGAAAATAACTCCGTCCGTTCATTTTCGTTTCTGAAGAATGTCCGTTGAGGAAATGAATATCCTTTTGATTATTTCTTCATTTCCATTTCTGAGGAAGCACCCGTTAAAAAAATGACTCCGTCCATTCATTTTCGTTTCTGAAGAATGTCCGTTGAGGAAAAGACAGGATTATGCCTCGCATATCTTTAGTGGTTATTTAACACAAAGTCACAGACAGGCTCCTACGAATAAATTTCGGGACGAAATTTCCTAAAGTAGGGGAGACTGTGACACTTGTTCCTCTGCGACCATCAAACAAATACCAAATCAATGAAATATTGTGTTTCATACTTGGGATTTGTATAAATATGTGTATCATGTGCACATATCAATTCATGTTCGATTTCGAGCTTTAAATCGCTTTTAGAAGGTTATACGCGAACTGATGCGTAAATATAACCAGTTTAATGCAACAAACACTCTGGAATAGTGACATAGGCTTAACATACCTTAAATAACCTTTACATAAATTAGAAATAAGTTTTGGAGGGTTTGGTGTGGCAAAATCAAGTTTATTCGCTTGCAGGGACTAATTTCGACAAACTGCAAAAGTATGCCGATTCGTACTGTAACGAACATTCCGAAACTTGATCATAAGTTAAATATGCCCTAAATATCCTTTACATAGCTTAGAAATAGGCTTTGAGGTTTTTGGTGCGCAAAAATAAACTTTCTTGATCAATACGGACTAAAAGCATCAAAAAGTGCCCAAATGACCAGATTCATTGTATCTAGTCCAATTTTGATATTTTGATGGTTTTAACCCATGGTTTTGCACCCTATGGGCTGGTATTTGATGGTTTTACATGTTCCCATGGTATTCTAAAACCATGTGCCCACTTGTAAGGTCAAGATCAAAGCACGATTTGCGAGAAACGATCCTAATGGTTCTCCGAAATCAATAAATACCCAAGCTCCCATTCCATTTTCCTCACACCTTGATCTGATTATATTCTCTAAGTTGAAGCTTTATGCTTCATACCTGAGTATTCAGATCAAGTTCTTCCTAGCTTGGACCCGTTGTAAGTTTCTTTCATGCTTTTATGCGTTTTTAAGCACGAAAGTCAAACTCTATTTGACTTTCTGCTTTGACCAGTCTTTGGTCTACACGAAGTTCGTTTGAACTTCGCAACGTGAGCGTAATAACGATGGTTATAGTCCCTTGTGAATATACCTACTGATTACCACGTTGATTAGGTGTAGTGACGAGTCATAGTTTCGGTCAAAATGCGTCTTCATGCGTATTTTGCAACCAAACTATTCTTTGGTATCAAAACCTTTTGTTTTGATATCAAACTTGTTTTATAACTTCGTTAAACATGTTTTAACATGTTTAACTCGTCGCTTTTAGTTTAGTGCTTATATAGGGTCGTAAGATAAGCGGTCTAAACAACCGCTTAGACTTTCGAACCCGACCCGTTTGGTCGATCATTAGGATCCGACCAAGCATTTATTGTGACCATAGTTGTATAGGGAATAACCTTCCGAGGTTGTACCTTATGGTCACTTCGTTTAGTTAGTTGTATGATAGGTAATTTATATGCCTTAGGAAAATGATCAAAATGCCCTTTTTATGCATAAATTCATTTTTAGCATATGTAACATAAATTTTGGCTTCTAAACTGATTAGGAAACATTATTAAACATGTTAAGGCATATAATACTTGTCATAGGACTAGTTAGGCGGTCCGAATGCGTTTTACGTGAACGACGCGTTAAAGTGGCGTAAGCTACCTTAACGAGTCGTAATGGGTCATAAGCACTTAGGTTAGGTTTCGTTTTAGAATGTAGGCTTTGTTAAACCATATTACATGAGTCCCTACACTCATTTGGTATATGAAACCTCATTTTATCCGATCCTCCGATTTAGGTCCGTTTATTAACGTAGTTACCTATATTAGGTGCCGTTCGATTTCCGTGATCCCTCTAGCTTTGCTTGGTTGTTAGTCAAGACTTCTAAGCATCCTCAAGTGAGTACATAGTCCCCTCTTTTACTGTTTTCAAATGTTTTGGGGTGAAACACATGTTCATACTTGTTACTTTCATGTTTTTCATGATTTTATATCATATGCTTGTTATGTTCATTAGTACATATATAGTACATGATTTCATTATGTTTTGCTATGTATGTTCACTTAACATGCTAGCACATTGATTTTTGTATATTACATTTTGTTGCATATGTTCACTCAGCATATGGACACATTGTTTTACATTTTGAACCATTTGTAACTGTTTGATTTATATGAACTATTATTAACTGTTTGATTATGTGAACCGTTTGTAACTGTTTGATTATGTGAACCGTTTGTAACTGTTAGATTTATATGAAACATTTGTAACTGTTTGATTATGTGAACCATTTGGTATTGTTTGAACCGTTGGGTTAGGGAAGTGATTAGGTAACAGGGCGGGTGTAATGTGTTAAAAGCATGGTGGATACGCCGCTGGTACTTCCTATATATAAGTGCTTTTAATACATTATATATCGTTGCGTTATCTAGATCACTTGGGAAAGTTTATCAAAATAAAGTTATATTACAAGGTTTTTCTAACAATATAAAACATTCAAGTTTTATTTCAAAAACGATTTACAATTTGGGTTTATATGAACAAATGTTTTGGAGTTAAGATTCATGGTATCGAGGTTTTATAAAACAAATATGTTTTGACTTAGTTATTTCAATTTACATTACAAACATTTTACAAAACTTGGTTTTCTAATTATCAATTTACAAAGGTGTTTAAGTCATATTTTCAAAACATAAACGAGCCATGAATCTGACACTCTCATAAAATCCTATGTACTCGCCGGCATTTTATGCTGGCGTATTTTCACATGTGTTTCAGGTACCATAGTTGGTGATATTTGATGATGATATTGATGCATGCTCACATAGGAACGGACGAGGCCTTAGTGACTTAATAATAATGAAAGTCTATTTGTTCATGTTTTGTTTCTAATTTCAATGTAATATAAAACATTCAATTCAATAAAACAGAACTTCAATCCATGTGTTATGAAACAATGATTCTGTTACAACACTCCCCGACGTTTCCGCCATGATTTGTTGTTTTTCGTGGTCGGGGTGTGACAGAAAAGTTGGTATCAGAGCATATAGTTATAGGGAATTAGGTTATTAGTAATGCTTTGACCTAGTCTATAACCTTCCTAGGACCCTAACGCGAGTTTACTTTTGTTTAGATCTTAAAACAATACCGTCGCCTATCTTTAGGTGACAACCACAATGAGAACAGAAATTTCGAATCCGCTTTGAAAACTAGTCATCTGTTCTAGGATGATTAATTATAAGGTTTTGAACCTTCAAAGTTTTCAAAATCTCGTCAAAGTTTGGGTCTAAATAATGTGAACACGTGCAAACTGGAAGGGTGGGTGCCTGTACCCTGAGTCTTCTGTCTAAGGCTAGAGTGTTCGTACGAATCCGCAGTATCGGACCAGTCACTCTTACCTGGGAACTCTTGGGGTGAGTGTCCACATATAGGAGAGCATGTCTTCACGATACATTATGAGGACCTATTTACTTTGATTCAGCTTTTGTGTGTCGTTTGTTTGCTTCGTGGTTCGAACAAATGACCATCACCCATGCCTTTTGGTCGGAAATTGTAACATCCTTACCCAATGCCATTTCATTTGTTTTCTCTCTTGTTTCCCCTTTTAGAATGCCTCTACAATGTGACAATCAGGTACCCAATGAAGAACTAGCAGCTATCATTACGCAGCAGATGGCTGCTGCAATCCCAAACATTATTGCTCAATGTAACCTAGCCCTCAACAACAATAATGCCACATGCAACTTCAAGACGTTCAACTCAGCTAAGCCATCAAAGTTTTATGGGCCTCAAGGAGCGACTGCACTTCTGCAATGGTTCGAGAGTCTAGAGAGCACCTTCAGACATGTTCAATGCCCAAACGAGCGAAAGGTAGAGTTCGCATCTAGTGTTTTTGAGAAACGAGCTCTAACATGGTGGAATGGTGTGATGAGAGATAGGGGTGCCGAGGTAGCACTGGCTCAAACCTGGTAAGAGCTTCGAGCACTAATGATGAGGGAATTCTGTCCTCGTCATGTGATTAGGGCATTGGAAAGGAAATTCGACGATCTTAAGCAAGATAGCGGTGAGCATCGAGCCTACACTGACCGTTATGAGGAGTTAAGTCTGTTATGCCCGAGCATGGTTACGCCTTTGGATAAGGCAATCGAAAAGTACATTGATGGCCTCCCTAACTCAGTTCAAGATATTGTTACTGGTAGTAATCCCACTACAGATATACAGGCCATTGAGCTATCCGCTACCTTGACTGAATCTCAGATCAGGAAAGGTAAGCTTTTCCGAAAGGGTGATAAGAAACCGATCGAGGAATCAAAACCGAAGGATGAGCAGACTGAATCCTCCAAGAAGTCAAAGAAGCGAAAAGCTTCTCATAACTTCACCGTGGTCGCTCCAGATATTAAGTATAAGGTAGAACTTACCAATGAAACCATAGGAATCATTTCTTCTATTCTTGTCGAAAAAAAATCCTTATTCACAGAATCTGGAGTACTCTGTCTCCAGATAGAGCACAACAATATATGTTATTTTATTTTTTATCTCATTGATTTCTATCAACTGCGAATGCCAGACTGTATTGATAAAAGCGCCATATGAGGATTGGTGTATCTTAGTGTGTCCCATAGATTGCTTCAATGCTTGATCAGTATGGAGGTTCAATGCATGGAACCACTGAGATATCCCGATGGCCATATTGTACTAAAGTCAGCTAATGGTATTCAAAGAAGATATTCAGTATAGAAATGTGCAAGTAAGTGTCACTAATTAAGGCATCCATGCATTCGTAAGGAAAATGTGCCATTTATATGGCACAGGTAACGATAGATAAACTGAAGCCTGAGATTTAGAATATCTCTGTCACCTCCATGTATCTTGATTGTTTTCTCCGAAGAAAACCTTGTTTACCTCCTGAGAGGCAAGTGGAGTTAGGATTAACATCCCACCTAGGGCTGCATTTATTGTAAAAACTCCATATCGGTTAGTACCGACGATAATGAAAGGGATGAAACCTCAATCAAATGAGCTTTAAGAGAAAGGTTCATAAATCATAGCTCATCATTCTGAGAGCTCCAATATTATTATTTAAGAAAGACGGTTCAATGCGCTTAAGCATTAATTACCGCAACCCTAAATAGGTAACAATGGGAAAATCGTTATCAGCTGCCCAAGATAATTAATTTGTTTGGCTAGCTATGAGGGTAGCTGTTCTTTAAGATTGATTCATATAGTAATTGAAATGACCATCTCACCCAAATTAAGTTCTCCTATAACTCATAATTATTATATAAGCATCAAGGCTGCTCCTTTGGAGACCTTGTATAGGAGAGAGTGACAAATGCCTGTTTATTGGGCAGGAGTTGGGAAAACCCAATTATCAGAATCTGAGATTATCTTAAATACGACGGATAAGATAATACGAATCCATAATCGTCTGAAAGCTGCCAGTAATCGGCAGAAGAGCAGTGCGAACAGGAGGTGCAAATCTCTTAAAGTTCCATGTAGGGAACAAAACTCTATTGAAAATACCAACATGGAAGGCTGCGATACGTTTCAGTAAAAAGGGGCGAATAGAGCCCTGGATATATAAGACCATTCAAGGGAAATCGAATTCGTCAGATTAGTAGCCTATAAGCTAAAACTTATTCGAGGAGCTTAGTGGAATCCACGATGTATTCCACATTTCTAATTTAAGGAATACCTAGCCAATGAGTTGATAGCATTGTCACATGAAAATGTGCAGATAAAAAAAATTCGATTTTGTTGAAAAACAGGTATCAATCAAGAACCATCAAGGATTAAGAAGCTCCGATGAAAATATATACCTATTATTAAGGTTAAGCAGGATGCCGTAGACGCCCTGATTATACATGGGAGGTCGTGTTCACTACGTGGCAGAAGTACTCCTATCTTTTGAGCAAATCTCGATGTTGAGATTTCTTTTAAGGGGGTGAGGATGTAACACCTCGTAAAAACGTGTCCAATGATGTGTTGACACGTGTACTAAACCCTAATAAATTCAAACGTTGACTATGAGGGACTAATTTCGTCAAAAATCGAAAACTTTGAATATGGAGGGACTAAAAGTGTCAACATGCTAAACTTATGCCTCTGATTGACCACACACGATGAACGTATTCTTAAACGAGTAAATATTCAGACGAAAGAAGTGTGGCATTTGCCAAATTTCCATGTATCCGTACATTAATTAAACAATAATTAGTGCTTTAATGACTGTGCTGATTTAAATTAATGACATGAATGCTTTCTGATTATTGTCATATACATACAAGTGCATCACATATTGCATGATTTCATATCATTATTGCATGCAACACTTTATGATTCAAATGATGCATAAAACAAAGCTAGCACAGTTATCAGACAAAACTGAAGTGCTAACAGGAGTTCAGTACTCAGACAGACATAATGTTAGAGCACAGAATGAGCCAGAAACCAAGAGTCACACTAGTATAGTGTGTAGGAAAGTAAGGATCATAAAACTGCCTTCCAAGTGATAGTTTAAGTGCCGGAAAGTGCCTAAAACTCACATAAACTGCAGAATTCAGCAAAAAATAGCATTTAAACAACTTAATATTATGTAGAATTATGGTTTAATGGTCCAGAATACTTTCCTAGGTGTCGGGAATCAAAACTGTCACAAAAGGTAACATAAAGCACACTAGACTGCATAGTTTAGCACCTTAACGAACCGGTAACCAACCGGACACTACCTGGAACACCAAATTTTCACTAGAAGCATTGTTTTACCATTTCCGAGCTAGTAATGGTCCCCAAACATCACAACACCTCTTATAATAACATAACAACTTATATCACTAACTAAACACTTAGATTTCCAACTAAAATTCTTAACTAACATTTGAAACTCAACTCTATACCCCCCCCCCCCTGCGACGGTCATGAAGGTGGGCCACCACCTTGATTTTATTTCAATTGTTTAATGGATTTGCAAGACCCTTTGGAGACATATTACCCTCTAGATAACATTATGTTGGTGATGATGATTTAAAGACCACTAGTCCTCATAATCTTTCATTTTTTCACCAACACTAAACCTCAAAATCTCTCCCACTTCTCCTCCCCACTCACGGCCGAAACCAAGCACACCATCATCATCATTTTCAAGCTTTGTTCATCAAATCTCAAGTGATACAAGGGTTCTAGGAGCTTAACTAGGAAGCTTGGTGACCTTGAAGCTTGAAGGACCTCTCTCTAGTGCTTTTAACCACCAAATTCATCACCTTCATCATCCTTGATCTCTTCCCTAGCCTTGTGCTAGTAGTAAGGCTCTTATCATCTCGTTTTACTTCTTATTATGATGGTTAAAAGTATATTTAAGTAACTTAATGTGAAGAACATAAAGAATCAAGAACATAATCTCTAACATAAAGCTCAAAATCATAATAATCTATGTTGTTTAAGTGTATGTATGCTTCTTGATTGTTGATTGTTTGTGTTTATGGTGGTAAACATCATATGAAACTTTCTAGATTGTGATTAAACACATGATCTAGCAAGTGAGTGGATGATCTTGTGAAAAACCAAGATGAACATCCTTTATGTAAACTTGAACTTGAAATATGAAGTGATTTTCTTGAATGATGATGATCAAAACTGTCACACCCCCAAAATCCACAAGCGGAGTATCACCGCAGGAAGCGTGACTGACCAGGCTCAAGCCACCAATCATATTGAACAATATAAGTATGTAAATAAAAATCCAACCCAAACAATATAATTGGTGTCACAAACAAAAAGAAAAGTTCAAGTGATTCAGCGGAAGCATAAAGTTTAAAAACCCAAATACGAGTTTAATAGTTCAAATGATAACATGGAACTCAACAGTCCAAGTCCCACAACGACTCCTGCTCCCATGCAAGCTCCAGCTAAACATCTAACGACCTGCAAGGCATGTAACAACGAGTCAACAACAAAGTTGAGCGAGTTCACAGTTGGTTGTCCATTTTAAAGTTGTTCCGAAAACCATAAGTTCATTCGAAAACCAGTAGTTAATCAGTTCCTTTTTTCCCAAACCATAACCAGTGGGGGCTACCCCATATAACCACTAGACCGTTACCATATCGACAACTGACTGAGAAAGTTGTGCCCTACGTCAATGTCTATCATCATTGACTAAGTGCCCAGATCCATTAGTCCACTCCCATCCTCTGCGGCACGGTGTGAGGCTTGTCAAACCTAATAGCGCTATTTAACTAATGACCCGCTCGCCATTGGCCCGGCAATTAAGTCGATATAAAAATGAGGGACTTAATGATAGAGTTTTGTCTAGTAAGTTATATGTTGTCGTCCTTCCAACTGAGGACGGAGGTACGTAATCTACTCAACGAGATTACGCAGGTTAAATGTTGTCATCCTTCCCAACGAGGATGGAGGTACATAATCTGCTCAAGGAGAATATGCAGGTTTCGTTTTAGTTTCTTAACCCATTCCCAAATCACCGGGGATCCCATGCATTATAGAAAGTGTGAACTTACCTCGGTTTGCTCGGTATGCTTAACTACTTGATCACAAATAATCCAGTCAAAGCCTATAGTATGCATACATACATACTCAGTTTACATTCACCAGGTTCACGTATAATATGCAATCACAGTGTGCATTCGAACACCTTAATAGCTAATCAATGCGTACGAATTTAAAGTTCACATGTTTCGTAACAGGACTTAATAGTCAAGTAAGCTAATCAACGAATCATGTTTCCTCATGCATAACTGATATCCTCAACAGACAAAGGTCAGCATATAATCACACATTATTATACTTGTACCAACTACATTCTGTTTGTGAAATTCTGACCCACGGTGAAACCACAAGGCGACGAAACCTCAAGGCCTTTTGTCGATCAGTTGGGTGACGAAACACCAAGGTGTTTCGTCGTCATAAGGATGGCGAAACTCCCTGGAGTTTCGTCGACAGTAAGTGTGGCGAAACCCTCAGGTTTCGTCGAAAATATTAACAGTTTCAATCATTTGCCTAAACCACTCCCGCAAAACCCGTAAAGACTTCCCAATTCCCCAAAGCAGATCAAACAAGCAACCTTAGACATGAACCATAGATTACCAGATCATCATCATGTGCACATCCATATCATCAATCCATTAACTATGCATAACAACTGATAACATACAATATCGACATCAAACAGGAACATCAACTCAATGAATCATGAATGAATACAAATCATACAGGTCTCAATCTGCAAGTTCTAATCCAACGAACTAACAACTGAACATCAACCCTAATTGACAACCTACAAAGGTACAATCTCTAACAAGATCCTAATTCACAGTGGCCCTCTATCATCACCCCAAACAATCAAACAGTAAACAAATAAGTCTAATCAGGTAATTGCACACTAACCGCTTTCGAGATGAACTAGCAAGGATTCGAGGGGAGGTGATGGTTGTCTTTGGGTGCAAGGGAGAAGAGAGCCTAGCGTTCACCGATTATGATTTCTACTTAGGGTTTCGCGAATAAGAGATTTATAACTGATTCTTACATGGGCCACACCTGGGCCGAAAGCCCACGTCTATGAAACGTCAAAGGGGGCGACGAAACCCCATGTTTCGTCATGACGGACATGACGAAACTCCAAGGTTTCGTCGAGTGAGGTGGTGGCGAAACTTCATATGTTTCGTCGAGGTGTGTGTGTGTGGCTCACCATGTTTCATCGATTGTGGGTTTATAATCTCAAACAGTTAATAAATTTCTATCACTCATCAAACAGCAACACAATATCTCAAACATATAATCAAACATATAAAATTACAAAGCAAACAAGTTATGCAAACACAATTGTGAAACAAATAACGTGTCGAGGAAAGACCTTGAAAACTCGGGTTGTCACATCATCCCTAACTTGAAAGAAATTTCGTCCCAAAATTTAGCACGTGGTTACTGAGGAAGCTAGTTAAGTTGCGTGTTTTCCTGGGGTGTCACATCATCCCCCCGTTGGTTTGGAATTTCATCCCGAAATTCCGCAGTAGCTTCAGCCTCAGTAGTGGTTTCGTTTTTCTCGAACAACTGGGGATATATGTGTTTCATTTGGTCTTCCCGTTCCCAGGTAAACTCTGGGCCACGATGGGAGTTCCAACGAACTCGAACAAGGGGTATCCTAGTACGCTTGAGAACCTTAACATCTCGGTCAGTAATCTCTACTGGTTCTTTGACGAATCGTAGCTGATCGTCGATAGTGAGCTCCTTGAGAGGAACTATGAGGGTCTCATCTGACAGACATTTCTTCAGATTCGACACATGGAATACGTTGTGAACTCCACTGAGTTCTTCGGGTAGGTTCAGTCTATAGGCCACTTTTCCAATCTTCTCAGCGATTTCGAAAGGTCCGACATATCACGGGTTGAGTTTACCTCGTTTACCAAAACGAACTACACCTTTCTAAGGTGAGACTTTAAGTAGTACTCGATCCCCAACCTGGAACTCGAGTGGTTTCCTTCGCTTATCAGCGTAGCTTTTCTGACGGTTGCCGAGCTGCCGCCATTCGTTGTCGTATCTGAGCAATCTTCTCTGTTGTGTCTACGACGAGTTCTGGGCCAGTGATTTGGCTGTCGCCAACCTCTGCCCAACAAAGAGGTGATCGACACTTCCGTCCGTACAATGCCTCGAATGGAACAGCCTGGATACTGGTGTGGTAACTGTTGTTATACGAAAACTCCACTAACGGGAGGTATCTTTCCCAGACGTTACCAAATTCGATTACACATGCCCGAAGCATGTCTTCAAGGGTTTGAATGGTGCGTTCAGACTGCCCATCCGTCTGAGGATGATACGCCGTGCTCATGTCTAGGCGAGAACCAAAAGATTTGTGCATCGCTTGCCATAACTCAGAGGTAAAACGCGCGTCATGATCAGACATGATGGACGTTGGCACCCCGTGCCTCGAGACTATTTCCTTCAAATAGATGTCTGCAAGAGTAGAAAACTTATCCGTTTCCTTGATAGCCAGAAAGTGTGCAGACTTGGTTAGTCGATCCACTATCACCCAAATGGTATCGTTTCCTCGTTGAGATCTAGGTAAGCCAGTAACGAAATCCATGGAAATTTTCTCCCATTTCCATGTTGGTATCTCTGGTTGTTGAAGTAGGCCTGATGGCTTCTGGTATTCAATCTTGACTCTCGCACAAGTCAAACATTTACTAACGTTGGTTGCTATGTTGGTTTTCATGTGGGGCCACTAGTACGTAGTCTTGAGGTCGTGGTGCATTTTATCCGAACCAGGATGTACCGAGTAACGAGACTTGTGTGCTTCATCCATCACAAGGTCACGTAAATAACCATACAATGGAACCCAGATGCGTCCTGTCACGTAGTAAGCGCCGTCTTCCTTTTGTTCTAACCGTTTCTTCGATCCTCACAGGGACTCAGCCCTGATGTTCCCTGCTTTCAATGCTTCAATCTGAGCATCTCGTATCTGAGCGGGAAGACTAGAGTTGATGGTAAGCTGTAACGCACGTACACGCTTAGGTTTAGTCTCCTTTCGACTGAGAGCGTCGGCCACAACATTGGCTTTACCCGGATGGTACTTGATCGTGCATTCATAATCATTCAGAAGTTCGACCCACCGACGCTGTCGCATGTTCAACTCCTTATGTTCGAAGATATGCTGGAGAATCCTGTGATCGGTGTAAATGGTGCACTTGGTACCGTACAGGTAATGCCTCTATATCTTGAGTGCGAAAACAACAGCTCCCAGCTCCAGATCGTGAGTAGTGTAGTTCCTTTCGTGAACCTTAAGTTGGCGTGACGCATAAGCAATGACTTTCTCATGTTGCATCAACACACAACCAAGTCCTTGAATTGAGGCGTCACAATAAACCACAAAATTGTCTGTGCCTTCAGGTAACGAGAGGATAGGTGTGCTACAAAGTCTCTCCTTTAAGTGCTAAAACGTGGACTCTTGGGCATCACCCCAACGATAGGTGACACCCTTCTGAGTTAGTGAAGTAAGAGGTTGCGCAATCTTTGAGAAATCCTTGATAAATCTTCTGTAGTAACCCGCCAAACCCAAGAACTGGCAGATTTCGGTTGGCGTACGAGGTGCAGGCCAGTTCTTGATCGAGTCAATCTTGGATGGATCCACATGAATCCCATCCCCGTTTACCACATGGCCTAGGAAATGGACTTCACGAAGCCAAAAGTCATATTTCGAAAACTTAGCATAAAGCTGCTCTGCTCGAAGAAGTTCCAAAATAAGTCACAGATGATGCTCGTGTTCCTCCTGACTCTTAGAATAGATCAGGATGTTGTCGATAAAAACAATAACGAACTTATCCAAGTAAGGTTTGCACACTCGGTTCATGAGATCCATGAAGACCGCAGGTGCGTTTGTCAATCCGAAAGGCATAACTAGAAATTCGTAGTGCCCGTAACGAGTTCTGAATGCTGTCTTGGAGATGTCGTCGTCTCGAACTCTCAGCTAGTGATAGCCCGATCTCATATCAATCTTAGAGTAGAAGCTCGACCCTTGCAACTGGTCGAACAGGTCATCAATACGCGGGAGAGGATAACGATTCTTCACGGTCACCTTGTTGAGTTCGCGATAGTCAATACACATTCGGAAGGTACCGTCTTTCTTCTTCACAAACAAGATTGGAGCTCCCCAGGGCGAAGAGCTAGGATGAATGAAACCCTTGTCCAAGAGTTCTTGTAGCTGTGCGGACAGCTCTTCTAGTTCTGATGGAGCTAAACGATAAGGTGCACGAGCTATTGGTGCTGCCCTAGGAGCTAGCTCGATTTGAAACTCGACCTGACGATGAGGCAGAAGACCAGGTAATTCCTCAGGAAATACCTCAGGAAAGTCACGTACGATCAGAAAGTCTTCTATTTTCTTCTCTTTCGTTGAGGTGTCGGTAACGAGGGCTAGAGTGGATGAGTGGCCCTTTCGTAAGCACTTCTGGGCCTTAAGGAAGGATATGATGCCCACTACTGCACCACTCTTGTCACCACGAATCACGAGAGGTTCTTCACTAGAACGAGGGATGCGGACAATTTTCTCCTTGCAAAGAATTTCCGCTTGATGTTGAGATAACCAATCCATCCCAATGACAAGGTCGAAGCTACCCAGAACGATAGGAATGAGGTCGATAGAGAAGATCTAATCAGCAAGAACAAGATTACAACCCTTAACTATGTGTGTGGCCTCAAGATTTTTACCATTTGCTAGTTCTACAACATGCTTGGTGTTTAAGGGAATTGGGGTACGCTTAAGCATCCGACTAACTTTTAAGGACACATAACTAGTATTTTCACCCGAATAGAATAAAATAGAAACATAGGAGTCATCCAGTAGAAACTTACCCGTCACAACCTTAGGATCGTTCCTTGCATCACCCTGACCAATCACGAAAACACGCCCCCTGGCACCGTTGCCATCATTGTTACCCCCATTGTTGTTCCCATTTCCCTGGTTGTTGTTGTTGTTGTTCTGATTCTGGTTCAGCTGTGGACAGTGTCTCTTGAAGTGACCCTCAGCACCACACTGAAAACATCCCTTATTACCCTGCTGCTGCTGGTTCTGTGGAGCTTGTGGCTGCTGTTGATGATTCTAATTCGCATGATAGGGGCTCCTGCAATCCGTGGTTGCGTGACCAAGCTTGTTACATCTCTGACAACGACCCTTGTTGCACGACCCGCTGTGGTGCAAGTTACATCGATTGCACTTAGGGTGATTTCCATTGTACCCACTCTGACCCTGATTCCCAGAAGACTGCTGACTGGGGCTCTTGTAGTCGTCAGTCCTTCGCTGCTGAGACTGAGACTGAACAGAAGTAGAACCTTTGCTTGAATTTCCATCTCATTTGCGCTTGTTGTCGCTAGGAGCATCTGAAGTTGTGGTAGCACTGATACGCTTAGGCAGCTTGTTCTGCTCAACTGCCTGATCGGTGAGACGATGGGCTAGCCGTATGACCTGCTGGATGGTACCAAGGTTAGCCGCAGTCACATGGCTCTGAATCTCTGGCACTAGACCCTTGAGGTACAGCTCGATATGTTTGATAGGAGGATCCACCATAGTAGGGCACAATACAGCTAATTCGTTCGATCTTTTCGTATACGCTTCGATTTCCGACCCCGTCATCTTCAGGTTGTAAAACTCTACCTGTAGCTTGTGAATGTTGTCGCGATGACAGTACTCCTCCTTGATCAGATCTTTGAAGTCGTTCCATGGGGTGGCATTAGCAGCTGCCAACCCTAGCATTTGAACCTGTGCGTTCCACCAAGTTAACGCAACACCTTCGAGTGTTCCAGTAGCAAATTTCAACCTACGAGCCTTAGGGCATTCACACATTTCAAAAACTGATTCGATCTTCTCGAACCAGTGGAGAAGACCTACAGCTCCTTCTGTGCCATTGAAGGTACTGGGTCAGCAATCCATGAAAGTTTTGAACGTACATACGGGAGGCTGAGCATGTTGAACTCCTGCAGGGGCTGCTGCGAGTGCCTCAGAAACTCGTTTGTTGATTAGAGCCGTCAGCTGGGCTTGAGTCAAATTTAGACGTCCACTCATGATCTTCACATCAAAGAAAGCACAAGTGAGAGAGGTGTCGCGAAAGTGCATAAGTGTGGGTTGACAGAAGAGAGTAAGCACCCAGGGTTTCAAACAATAGTCGTTACGTTGACTAAGCATACCATGAACAATGCATTATACAAACTAATAGACAGGCAATATAAATATAAACCATACCACCTATAGTATTGAGTCTTGCGCGTGGAACGAAGCGTCGTTGTGGACCGTTGAGCACTGTACAGGTTATAGTCTGGTTTTGTCAAAAAGCTTTTCCCTTTTTAAAACCAAGTCCACTATAACCAATGCCTCTGATACCAATCTGTCACACCCCCAAAATCCACAAGCGGAGTATCACCGCAGGAGGCGTGACTGACCAGGCTCAAGCCACCAATCATATTGAACAATATAAGTATGTAAATAAAAATCCAACCCAAACAATATAATTGGTGTCACAAACAAAAAAAAAGTTCAAGTGATTCAGTGGAAGCATAAAGTTTTAAAACCCAAATACGAGTTTAATAGTTCAAATGATAACATGGAACTCAACAGTCCATGTCCCACAACGACTCCTGCTCCCATGCAAGCTCCAGCTAAACATCTAACGACCTTCAAGGCATGTAACAACGAGTCAACAACAAAGTTGAGCGAGTTCACAGTTGGTTGTCCATTTTAAAGTTGTTCAAAAAACCATAAGTTCATTCGAAAACCAGTAGTTAATCAGTTCCTTGTTTCCCAAACCATAACCAGTGGGGGCTACCCCATGTAACCACTAGACCGTTACCATATCGACAACTGACTGAGAAAGTTGTGCCCTACGTCAATGTCTATCATCATTGACTAAGTGCCCAGATCCATTAGTCCACTCCCGTCCTCCGCGGCACGGTGTGAGGCTTGTCAAACCTAATAGCGCTATTTAACTAATGACCCGCTCGCCATTGGCCCGGCGATTAAGTCGATATAAAAATGAGGGACTTAATGATAGAGTTTTGTCTAGTAAGTTATATGTTGTCGTCCTTCCAACTGAGGACGGAGGTACGTAATCTACTCAAGGAGATTACGCAGGTTAAATGTTGTCATCCTTCCCAACGAGGATGGAGGTACATAATTTGCTCAAGGAGAATATGCAGGTTTCGTTTTAGTTTCTTAACCCATTCCCAAATCACCGGGAATCCCATGCCTTATAGAAAGTGTGAACTCACCTCGGTTTGCTCGGTATGCTTAACTACTTGATCACAAATAATTAAGTCAAAGCCTATAGTATGCATACATACATAATCAGTTTACATTCACCAGGTTCACGTATAATATGCAATAACAGTGTGCATTCGAACACCTTAACAGCTAATCAATGCGTACGAATTTAAAGTTCACATGTTTCGTAACAGGATTTAATATTCAAGTAAGCTAATCAACAAATCATGTTTCCTCATGCATAACTGATATCCTCAACAGACAAAGGTCAGCATATAATCATACATTATTATACTTGTACCAACTACATTCTGTTTGTGAAATTCTGACCCAAGGCAAAACCTCAAGGCGACGAAACCTCAAGGCCTTTTGTCGATCAGTTAGGTGACGAAACACCAAGGTGTTTCGTCGTCATAAGGATGGCGAAACTCCCTGGAGTTTCGTCGACAGTAAGTGTGGCGAAACCCTCAGGTTTCATCAAAAATATTAACAGTTTCAATCATTTTCCTAAACTACTCCCGCAAATCCCGTAAACACTTCCCAATTTCCCCAAAGCAGATCAAACAAGCAACCTTAGACATGAACCCTAGATTACCAGATGATCATCATGCGCACATCCATATCATCGATCCATTAACTATACATAACAACTGATAACATACAATATCGACATCAAACAGGAACATCAACTCAATGAATCATGAATGAATACAAATCATACAGGTCTTAATCTGCAAGTTCTAATCCAACGAACTAACAATGGAACGTCAACCCTAATTGACAACCTATAAAGGTACAATCTCTAACAAGATCCTAATTCACAGTGGCCCTCTATCATCACCCTAAACAATCAAACAGCAAACAAATAAGTCTAATCAGGTAATTGCACACTAATCGCTTTCGAGATGAACTAGCAAGGATTCGAGAGGAGGTGATGGTTGTCGTCGGGTGCAAGGGAGAAGAGAGCCTAGGGTTTGCCGATTATGATTTCTACTTAGGGTTTTGCGAATAAGAGATTTATAACTGATTCTTACATGGGCCACACCTGGGCCAAAAGCCCACGTCTACGAAACGTCAAAGGGGGCGACGAAACCCCATGTTTCGTCATGACGGACATGACGAAACTCCAAGGTTTCATCGAGTGAGGTGGTGGCGAAACTTCATATGTTTCGTCGAGGTGTGTGTGTGTGGCTCACCATGTTTCGTCGATTGTGGGTTTATAATCTCAAACAGTTAATAAATTTCTATCACTCATCAAACAGCAACACAATATCTCAAACATATAATCAAACGTATACAAATACAAAGCAAACAAGTTATGCAAACACAATTGTGAAACAAATAACGTGTCGAGGAAAGACCTCGAAAACTCGGGTTGTCACAAAAACATAATGTAGATCTTGTAGATGGATGATTTCAAAACTAGTTTTCTCAAGAAACCAAGTTAAATTATAAGATTTACATAAACATGGGTTTTAAGGAAACTAATCACATTTTTAGTGTTAAATCAAGTGTAGAAACATGTTGTTAACAAGAAAAATTCAAGAAGAAATATTTTTAGAAAATCAACTTACAAGTTATGAAAGTCTAAAATCTTCAAGAATGTGATTTATAAATAAATAACCACACTTTAAAGGGTAACTAAGCTTACTTAACAACATGCTAAGTTACTACAATTTTTATAAATTTTCCAGTTCATGGAGTAGTGTAAATGGCATGATTTTGGCTTATGGTAAGTGTTGTTTGATTTGTTGTTGAATTGTGATGATTTTAAAAGAAAATAATATGCTTTGAAAGCATGGAAACTTCCATTTTAAGGGAAAACTATGGCAAATTTTTTCTAGAATTTAAACACTTAGAAAAATATTTTAAAACAAGTGTTTACAAGTGTATTTTAACCATGAATTTTCATATAAAATTTGCCATAATTTTTGTTACAAAAATTACAAATATTGGAGGTTGGTTTTTGATAAATAAAAGTGACTGTGACTAGATATGTACTTAGAAAAATATTTTAAAACAAGTGTTTACAAGTGTATTTTAACCATGAATTTTCATATAAAATTTGCCATAATTTTTGTTACAAAAATTACAAATATTGGAGGTTGGTTTTTGATAAATAAAAGTGACTAGATATGTACTTAGGAAAATATATATTTAGATGTCACAATGTGTGTCATTACTTGTATATTATGTGTATTAGTTATATTATTTTAGGACTTGAAATAATATAACTCACCAAAGTACCAAGAATTATAACACAAAATATTACCAAAATTCCAAGAAAATAAATATATAATTTATACCCAAAATTTAGACAAACCGAACAAGGAATATCACCTACATAAATATTCCGGAAATTGAGTTCATATATATCTATATCTACTAGTTTTTTACCCGCGCGATGCGGCGAGAAACATATCACTTAGGTTAGTGAGTTTAGGGCTATCTTAGGGCAGTTCGGTTTTGAGCCATAACCAAAACCAAATTCGCGATGCAAAGGAAAACAAATCACTTCTTAGTAATTCTAAGGGTGTGCATGAGAAGGTTCAGTTCAGATGGGTCATAACTAAAATCTAAATTTTCAGTTAAGGTACTTCAAAACTGGTGATGGGGA
Organism: Helianthus tuberosus; assembly: GCA_030545235.1. Lineage (NCBI taxonomy): Eukaryota > Viridiplantae > Streptophyta > Magnoliopsida > Asterales > Asteraceae > Helianthus > Helianthus tuberosus. The sequence goes on along the minus strand of JARYGA010054637.1, from coordinate 705,023 downwards.
TTTAAAGAGTTTTACAAGGATGTAAACAAATCGAACTGCGCCAAGCCAACAAAAGCACAACCATAAGCTCAAAACTATTCAAACCAATCCGCCTATAATTTCTTATCTATATTTGACATTCAAAGCGTCGACTTGAGGGTGTTCAAGAACGTCAACATAAGTTGCAACAAATATGTAACTCGGTAAACTCGTTTAATTGCATAAACACGTATGATTCAGGCATAAATTTAAATGCATATACATGGTACTATGAATTATGAATACACATACTAACACACATGCATCATGGCTCAACTTTATTAATTTTATGTGTTAGAAAAGGTAACGCATGTTAGTTGAATTGGTTGAATTCGGATTAAAATTGGTATGCTACGGTTTTGTTTTGTGCAAACAGGTCCCAGTGTGGCGACAATTTACACTTAATAGCCGACCTCCAGTTTCATTATCATCATCAACAGCTCTCCCAACTCCCAATATCTCTCCCAACTCCCAAGATCATCATCATCATCTTCATCGAACAGATCAACAGATCATCTTCATCATCTTCATCGAACATCTTCATCATCGAACAGATCAAGTTCATCTTCATCCTCATATTGATTTTTGGTTTGATTCGATGATTTGAATGTGTTTATATTGTGAAAAAACAGATTGTTGATTCTGGGTTTGATTTTGGGTTCCATTCGATGATTTTGGGTTGATTTTGAAAAAACAGAGGGTTGATTTTGGGTTCCATTCGTTTGATTTTGGGTTCCATTTGATGATTTTGGGTTCCATTAGATGATTTTGGGTTGATTTTGATAAAACAGAGGGTTGATTTTGGGTTCCATTCGATGATTTTGGGTTCCATTCGATGATTTTTGGTTTGATTTTGGGTTCCATTCGATGATTTTTGGTTTGATTTTGGGTTCCATTCGATTATTTTGGGTTGATTTTGAAAAAAACATGTTGGACCTTTTTGCGACCATGAAAAGTCAGTCAAGGACGTTCATCTTCACGTATAAAGGCGGAATCAGTACACGCAAAGTTACACAGCTTTTCCTATTCAATTCCTTTTCTTTTATTGCTTTCTGAGTTGATTTTGACAGAGTTCCGTTACACAAGTAATGACTATGTTCCGCTCCAATGTACATGAATAATGAACAAGGTTCCGCTCGAATGACTATATATAGACCATGTGGTTTCGCTTATTCGGCATGTCACAATAAGCGAAACCTCATTAATACCCTATGAGCGATACCCCTTGACTAATAAGTGAAACCTTAAAGTCCCTTGGAGCGAAACCATCTAACATGTACTTACAAACGAAATCACCTATACACCTATGTACATTCAAGCGAAACACAACATAAAACCCTAAATTGACTTCTAAGACCCTATGTTGACTATCTTGACCTAAGACATGATGTAGACGTAGTCAACAGACATTCTGTGCATCAACAGACCCCCCCTTGGATGTTGACGAAGTCTTCAGCTCCGAGTCTTCAGTCTTGGTCTTTTCTCCAACTCTCTGTCTTCTCATCATAAGCACTCTATCTTTACAGGTTCATAATCTTGTCCTAGCTCCATCTTCAGACTTCCCTTTGACTGTTGATCCAGACTCCCCCTTTCACAGATTCCCCCTCTCAATATACTAGAATCTAAGGTATTTATCTGGTTCAAGCTTTGACATTTAGCTTTCATGGAAATAATGAAGTCCAAAACCTGTTTCTCAAACATCAGTCATTACAAACTTATCTTTTCAACAATAAATCACATACTCAATCAGTTTTAGAAATCCACTCAAGTATTCAGGTCCAAGTTAATGACCCTGATCACTCAATTAATCTACCAAGTTCAACTTAATGACCCTGGTTGATCATTTGACGAATCTAACTGATTTTGAAAACATTTTCAAATATTTTCTGAAAATAACAATCATCAAGTTAATGAACTTGTTTTTGACTTTTCAATAAATCAAACTTCATCAAAGTAAGCTCTCCTCATTCTTCAGTCCAGAATCTCCTGCGTCTGCTTCAACATCTGAGAATCCAACAATCAACTCTCCACTTTGTTTTGTCGGAAAATAAAGCAGAAATAAAATCTTTTTGGATTTTATAAAGTGTTCTAAACTAAGAAATGAAATACAGAAAACTTAAATTGCAGAAAGTAAACAAAGTAAACTATTTACAAACATATTTTTGGCGAGCGTGTCAGGGAATCATATCAGCTATCAGACAAATTACAAGTACCGTTAAGCTACATTTCATACTCAGACTTAAACAATTCACCTCGATTGTCGATATACTGATCCATCTTAAATTCCCACACAAATTTCAATTTACTCAGGATATGAATTAGATGTCTTATGAACTAGCTCATTCATGTGTCCCACCTCTTGAATATACTCCCGTATCCAGAATCCCAATATTCAGTCTTACGGGTGAGTATACTACAATGATATCTGTACATAAATTAGGTAATGCGAGGGCCGAGGGATCTCAGGTCGATACTTCTGTATACGCAGAGAGATATCAGCTTCGACTTTACGGTATGTCCCATTTAGAGGATCTTTTAGCTACAACAGCAGCCACTATTAATTTTTATTGTTTCATCGGCATGCTGAGGGTTTATGCTATGTTTCAAGCATTTGCAGAAAGTATTATCCAAGGACTAGGTCAGAACTACCGTTCAGCAGAAGTCCCGGAATAATACCCCAGACATCATTGAGTATAAAGACCTAGTATATCAGATTATGAGACCTTTCAAACGAGATTTCAGGGGTTACCTATATATCCAAGTAGTGTTCCCCACGAATTTCGCAAGTTTGAAATTTAGGTTTATATCCCGAATAAATCTACTAAATGTTCGAAAACCTATCGACACATCATTAGTGAGACTGTTTAACTCATTTAAACTTTACAAATCTTTAGCATACTGTAATTGTCTAACCGATGTACTATCATTTTCCCTATATACACAAACTCTTTTTCAGATTTTATCATGTTTTTGTATTTTTGCATTTTTTTACTGTTTTTGTATTTTCTGAAAAATAAACTATATACATCTATCTACTCCCCCTAAATACCAAAACAGGTAAAAAAATCGACAAACCATTGCAGATTGTTTCTCGTCTTCATCCGCAACAGTACTCTCATCAACGCCCACAATTCCATCCAACACCGAAAGAAGCTTCATACCATTCAGTTTTAACAAATATTGAAACCGATTTTTATCAAAAGCTTTGGTATGTAAATCAGCTTTCTGTTCGTCAGTGTGGATTTTCTCAATTCGTATCAACTTTTTCTCAAAGCAATCACGAATAAAGTGATGACGAATTTCTATGTGTTTAGTTTTAGCGTGATGTACTGGATTCTTTGTTATATTTATAGCGGCCTCATTATCAACAAAAAAGAGGTGTGTTAAGAAACTGCAAAACGTAGTCGCGCATCTCTTGCTGTATCCACAGGATCTGAGAGCAGCAACTGCTAGTAGAAACGTACTCCGCTTCACATGTAGATAGCGCCACAGACGTTTGTTTCTTACACTGCCAGGTAACCAATCTAGGACCAAAGAACTGGCATCCTGCAGTTATTGATTTTGAATTGACTTTGCAGCATCCGAAATCCGAATCGGAATACCCTTCGAGCGTAAAATCGCCTTTTCTAGGATACCACAACCCCAATGAAGGAGTTCCTTTCAGGTAGCGCAATATCCTCTTCACAATGATCATATGCGAAGCTCTCGGGTTAGATAGAAATCTTGCTGCAAGGCACGTTGGGTACATGATATCAGGACGTGAAGCAGTTAGGTACATCAAAGAACCTATCATGGATCGGTAAAACGTTTCATCAGCCCTGTCTCCGGTGAGATCTGGGTGAATCCCATGATTTGTTGCAAGTGGGGTAGCAGCTGGAGTAGAACTTGACATCCCAAATTTCTCTAGAATATCATGAACATACTTTGTCTGATGAATGAAAATTCCCTCAGGTAGTTGTTCAACTAGTAAACCCAGAAAGAATTTCATCTCCCCCATTGATGACATTTCGAATTTTTGCTTCATCACTGATTCAAAATCTTTGCATAGATTTTCATTTTTCGATCCAAAAATTATATCGTCCACATAAATCTGAACTATCAGAAGATGACCGTCGACCTCTTTAGTGAAGAGAGTGGCATCCACTTTTCCACGAATGAACTTGTTGGCTAGTAGGTGTTGAGACAAAATCTCGTACCAAGCTCTCGGGGCCTGGTGTAAACCATACAGCGCTTTGTCCAATAAGTAGACCTTGTTTTTGTGGATTGGATCGGTGAAGCCCGGCGGCTGACCAACATAAACCTCCTCTTTAACCTTCCCATAAAGAAACGCCGATTTTACATCTAACTGATATACTTTGAAGTTCTTCCAAGACGCAAATGCAAGGAAAATTCTGATTGCCTCTAGTCGTGCTACAGGAACATAGACTTCTGTAAAATCAATCCCCTCCTGTTGACTAAAGCCCTGAACAACGAGTCGAGCTTTGTTCCTTACAACAACTCCTCTATCGTCTCTTTTACACTTAAATACCCATTTAGTATTGATTTTTCTATGACCATCCGGCAAATCAACTAACTTCCACACTCCTAATTTCTCGAATTGACTCAGTTCCTCCTGCATTGCATTGACCCAAGAATCTTCAGTAAGCGCCTCTTTGTAAGTTCTTGGCTCAACCTGCGAGATAAAATAACTCAATGAGAATTCAGTTTGCAAAGGAGCAACTGTTGTATAAAAACATGTAAGCCCTTTATCAATCTGATTTCGAGTGCGAACGCCTGTCTGCAATTCTCCTATGATCAACTCCTCTGGATGATATGAAAAAGTTCGCGGCATCACTTCGCTTGGAACATCTACATTTCCCTCCAGATTAGTAACATTCTGCTCTGCATCTTGTTCACCAACTTGGTTTGTTTGACTTGAAATCTGAATTTGCTCCCCCTCAGAATCTGAATCACCATGATCAAAGACTGGCATGTTTTCAGCTTCTTGATTATCATTCTGAACCGACTGATTATCCTGAGCAACTTCATTATGTTGGACATCATCATGTTCACCAGCATTACTCGGACCTGCTTCATCGTCATTTGAAGTTTCCCGTGGTCTTCTAGAATACTCAGCTGGGAACCTTAGCTGTGACTCGTATTCACGCAAAATATCCAACTCATCAAAGAAATCTTCATCATCCTCTGATTCTTCTCTCATGTCAAACGAATCCCAAAGTTTGTCATAATGATAACGCCATGAGTCTCCTGGATTCTGCGGCGGCATAGTATAACCTTGACATTCAACATTTTCAGCTTCAATAATCCGCTTCTCACTTGGAACGAAGACACGTCGCATCGGATTTGCATAACCAACAAATATTCCTTCAATGCACTTCGGACCAAACTTTCCATGAGGCTCTATAACTGTACAAGGTGACCCGAACGGTTCTAGATACTTCAAATTCGGTTTGCGGTTATTAATTAGCTCAAAGCATGTTTTGTTGAACTTCTTGACAGTGAGAACCCTGTTGAGCGTATAGCATGCGGCAGAAACAGCTTCAGCCCAAAAATTTATCGGTAACTTTGAATCTGCGAGCATAGTTCTAGCCGTCTCGATTAGTGTCCGGTTTTTGCGTTCTGCAACTCCATTCTGCTGCGGAGTGTACGGAGCACTAAACTCATGCAATATACCTCTTTCATCACAAAATTCTTCCATCTTACTATTCTTGAATTCAGTACCATTGTCACTACGAATTCTTTTGATACGCCGTTGGTACAAATTCTCAATCTTCTTGAATAACGCCATCAAACTGTCAAACGTTTCGTCTTTCGTCTTCAAGAAAGAAACCCACGAAAATCTGGAATAATCATCAGTAACGACCAAACAATAGTAATCTCCTGTAATACTTTTGACATTCACAGGACCAAACAAATCCATGTGAAGTCTTTCCAGAGGTCTCGAAACTGAATTGACTTGCTTTGTAGGGTGTGACTTTTTCTTCTGCTTGCCTTTAACACAGCTAATGCACTCCCTTTCCAGATGAAAGCCTTTGGCATGAACTCCAAAAACCAAATCATTGTGCACCAAGTGATTCATCTTCCTTAGGTGAATATGCCCCATCTTGCGGTGCCACAATCTCGATTCTTTCTCTGTTGCTCTAGAAACAAAACAATGTGCTTGACCAGTAGTTGTAGATGCTACACTCATATCCAACACATATAAATCATTCACTCTAGGTGCCCGCATGATAATCCATTCTTCAGGAATAACAAATCCTGGTTTCAAGATCAAACATTCTTTATCAGTGAAGTGAGTAGTATACATATTGTCACAAATCTGCGAGATACTCAGCAGATTGTTCTCCAGCTCAGTAATGTAGTTAACTCTCTCAAACGTCACAATCCCGTTGGATAACGTTCCTTCACCAATAATTCTACCACCTTCATGACCAGCAAATCCCACGTAACCACCATTGATATTTCTAACATCATACAGCAAAGCAGTCTTCCCTGTCATATGTCTTGAAGCTCCACTATCCATGATCCATCTGGATACAAGTTTTGGAAGATCCTGCACATAACAAACTTTGACTTAACCAACTTTAATAAAGATGCCGATTCATGCTTCGCGATCAAGGAAGCTCCGACAATTCAAACTGCTTAGACGAACATGGTGTCCACCCAGGCCTCATCAGCCTTAGGTGTAACCTTGACTCTCGCAATTTGAATTTTGAAGTTTTCAGCTTTAAGAGGTGGAAAATTTGCATCATAATAAATTTGAATTGAATCCTCAGAAGATTTCACCTTCTTCTCAGTTTTTGGTTTCCAAACTTGTTGAGATAATGCAACCCGTTTGTAAAATTTGTCATTTTCAGTTACCACTTTCTTTACGGGTTCATTTTTCACTTTGATGTTGTCATTTTTCACACTCTTTTTCTCAACAACGATTGGTGCTTTACCCTTCTCATCAACTTTCTTCTTTTGAATCTTCACAGTTTCAGTCTTAGGCTTCACATTGGTACACTTTCGTGCAATGTGACCAACTTGATTACATCTGAAACATGTTCGAGTATCAACAACCCGACTTGTACCTTCAGACTGATACTATGAAGCTCTTTTCTCAAAGAACTCTTCATTTGATTTTGAAGAAATCTCTTTCTCTTCATCAGCAAGTGAACTCGAACTGTTCACAAACTTTTTCTTTTCAGTAAACCTCTTGTTTGGAACATTTCTTTTCTGATAAGACTTACCCCCCTGATAACCACCCGACCAATTGTTTCGATTGTTATTATAAAAACACGGTGGAACTACAGATTTCTTGTAGTAAGTTTTATCTTTCTCAAAAATCATTTTTCTCTTTGTTTGACTCAGATTGTTCACTTCTGACAACTCAACTTCAACCAATTTGAAAACATTTGTCAACCTTTTCACATTAACATTCTCAATGGGAAACTCAGAATCCGAATACAACTTATCAGATCCAGCCATCTTGTACATCACAAGACCCGGTTCATCACTTAAGTTGTTTTTGGATTTTGGTTTCTGAATTTATTTGTCCAAGAAACACCCATCTTCCTCAGTAGTGTCACTGTCCATTTTTAGCACATTTTCGACAACACCTTTTACAATATCATTTTGGACACTATCGTCATTGAAAGATGTGAACTTGACATCAATTGAATCCGGAAGTTTAACTTCACTTTCTTCCTCAATTTCAACCAACCCAGATTGCTTTTTCGTGTAATTATCAAGAACAGGTGGTGGAACTTGATGAAAACCCACCCCAGTTCCATCAGAATACACATCTTCACCTGCTTTGTCTTTCCCGATAGGTTTGGGAATAATGTGTTGCAAAACAAAGCTTGCGGAGCTGTAACTGTTAAGCTTCAACTGGATTCGCTCGTTTTTTATTTCAGCCTCTTGAAATTTAAGTTTCAGTTTAGCGATTTCATCCAGTTGTTGGTTGATTGATTCTTCTTTTACTCTAAGCACTGCTTTTAGGTGTTCATTTTCTTTATGAGTTTTACCATTTCGATCATCATTATCTTTCAGTGTGCTTTTGAGTTTTTCAAACTTCTCAGAAATCTGACGGTTTTCAAGAATTAACTTCTCATTTTCTTGTTTAACTTTTTCATGATCAATTTTATCATTTCCAATTTGGCTAGTTAATTCTCTTATCCGTTCAGTTGAAGCTTTAACTGTTTTGTCATGATCAAGAATCTGATTCTCAACGCTTCTGACCTTTGCTGTCAGATCTTCAACTTTCTTACCATAGAGATACGTGACTGTATTACAAAATTTGCACTCTTTGTTGCAATTTTTGCAATCAGCATTTCCATCAATTTGTTTACCTGACGCATTTGTTGACAGGTTTGAACTGACCTGGCTTTTTGACTCAGACACGGAGTTAGAGTCTACCTCAAGTGCCTTAGCAGCCAGCACTTTGTCAGCCATTTTTCCCAGGTTCTCTGCAGTCAACTCCTGCGTTGTGTCAATAACTCCAGTATCAACTTTCTTTAATTTCTCTTACTCTTCTTTCTCCTTTTTCTCTTTCTCTTCTTTCTCCTTCCTCTCTTTTTCTTCTTTCTCTTTCTCGTCTCCAGTTCCCTACCATTTATTCTGCCAGTACTCATCCTCTTCTTTGTACTGCTGGATTATGGCTTCGATATCAAGCGTTTTGTCATCGATTGCAATATTTCCATATTCATCAAGATAACACTCTCTATCCGGATCCCATCTATTTGCTCTCCTCGCTTCCAGAAAGATACGAGATATTCTAATGATTTTGTTTTCAGCTATCATTTTTCTGTATTGATATTTCTGCTCTTCAGTTCTATCGTCTTTCCATGGAATAGGTTCATCTTTTTTCGCCATGAATGCGTAACCAACCGCATCTTCCTCCGGTAGAACTTCTTTACTCCAATCATACCCTTCATCATCATAAATCACCGCAAGAGCTCTAGATTTCTCTTTGTTGTCTTCAACCTGCTTTAATCTAGGCGGCTCGGATTTATTCTGATGATATATTGCCTTCTTGTAATAATCATCTCTGAAAGGGTTCTCCGACTCATCAGCATATGCGTTTCTGCATTCTCGTTTGAAGTGACCTTTCTGCTTACATTGAAGTAAGTCACCTTGGACTTATCGAACCCCAATTTGGTAGATGGACCACCAATTGTCTTCCTGCCGGTAATTTCCATGAAACACTGTGCTCGACGAACAGCACTGGCCATAGCCCAACGAATATCGATCAGCTCCATTTCCTCAGGATCAATCTGATCATAATCTTCTTTCGTCAGATTGGTGTTGCCTATCTTCCCAGCTACTAACCCTTCATACGATTCCAACACTGATGCTAGGAAGATCATCTGCTGTTTGGCCGACTCCTCATCAAAATTCTGAGCATTCTTCAAGTCTATTGCAATGTTGCATTGAAAACGATTCTTTGCATCAGAATGACTTGCAGATGATGAAGATCCACTGTGATAACCACTGTGACTTCCACTGCTTTGACCACTTTGACTTTCTTTGCTTGCTGTGGACACATTTTCAACAGAAAACGCAATGTTTGGAGAAGTTGCTTTTGGCATCATGCTCTTTGGATAATACAAATCCAAATTCTGCTAGTAAGATGAGTGATTGACTTTGTATGTCTTCTTCAGTTCCAACTCGTGACTTTCGAGTTTCTCAATCAGCAAATCTAATGTCAACTTTTCTGGTGCTTTGATGATATTCTTCAGCATCAACGCATAATATCTCCAATCCATCTCGTCAGGTAACGAATCGAACAATTTGTCGATAAGATCTTCTTCAGGATATCTGATATCATGTCATACTAATTCTAGCTTCAGATGACCAAACCTTTCTATCATTTTACAAACTGACTCGTTCTTTAAACATCCAAACATATCAAACTCTTTCTTAAGTAGTTTCTTTTTGTTTTTCTTGATTTCTTCACTACCTATACATTTCTTTTCTAACTTTTCCCAAAGATCTTTTGCATTTGAATAATCGATCAAGGCAATAATGTCTTCCCGAACGGATTGAAATAACAATGCTACACACTTTTGTTCAGCTACAAACGAATCAATCTCCTCAGCTGCTCTTAAAGTTTCACCATTTTTGTTTCCATTGGCATAACCGTTTTTCAGACTTTTCCAGCTGGGAAATGCAAATGCCATCAACCAGTCCTCAAACTTTCTTGACCACCGACTGTATTCCTCGATAGCCATTAGCTTTGGAGGTTTATTGAACGTTCTGAAAGCACTTTCCGATTCCCAAGCTTCATTTTTCTTTTCTTTTGGCGGATTCTTATTCACATTGCTTGACGAAGAATCATTGTTTCCAGAATCTCCAGTGAATGCGTACATGTCGCTAAACGGGTTCAAGAAAATATCATCCATCTTGAGTGTACCTGCAAAAATCAACAATCACTTAGAAAAATTTTTGAAATCTTGAAAAACAATGACACACAAGCGAAATCAGCTTTAATGTGTCTTTATAAGCGAAATCAATATATGTAACTGATAAGCGAAATCTGTCTTGATAAATAAGCGAAATCAGTTTTGACCAGATAAGCGAAATCAGTTTTGTCCGAATGAGCGAAAGTGATAATGTCCGAATAAGCGAAAGTCAATTGTCCACTGGATGTTCAAATAAGCGAACCAGGTAATGTCCAAATAAGCGAAACTAAGGTGTCCGTAAAAGCGAAACTATCAAGTGTCCGTAAAAGCGAAACTATCAAGTTATTTCGATCGATGTCCGAAAAAGCGGAACCTAGTTTTTACCTGATTTTTACCATTTTTAAGCCGTGTTTTAACCTGAAACTTTCTAGGTTTGTTATTACTGTATTTTACATGTAATACTAAAAAATCAGACAATTTCAACCGTAGGAACTATCTCAAATCGAAAAAGTATGAGAAAAAATGAGTAGAAGTGAGAGAATTTTGTAGATTCAGCTGTAGTAGTATGAACTCCTCGTCCTGATGCTCTGATACCACTTGTTGGACCCTTTTGCGACCATGAAAAGTCAGTCAAGGACGTTCATCTTCACGTATAAAGGCGGAATCAGTACACGCAAAGTTACACAGCTTTTCCTATTCAATTCCTTCTCTTTTATTGCTTTCTGAGTTGATTTTGACAGAGTTCCGTTACACAAGCAATGACTATGTTCCGCTCCAATGTACATGAATAATGAACAAGGTTCCGCTCGAATGACTATATATAGACCATGTGGTTTCGCTTATTCGGCATGTCACAATAAGCGAAAGCTCATTAATACCCTATGAGCGATACCCCTTGACTAATAAGTGAAACCTTAAAGTCCCTTGGAGCGAAACCATCTAACTTGTACTTACAAACGAAATCACCTATACACCTATGTACATTCAAGCGAAACACAACATAAAACCCTAAATTGCCTTCTAAGACCCTATGTTGACTATCTTGACCTAAGACATGATGTAGACGTAGTCAACAGACATTCTGTGCATCAACAAAACAGAGGGTTGATTTTGGTATCCATTCGATGATTTTGGGTTGATTTTGAAAAAACAGAGGGTTGATTTTGAAAAAATAGAGGGTTGATGTATCAACTGAGTATATTGTTCAAAATGCATCAAAACAGAGGTTTTCAATGTGTTTTGGTTTTGATTCTTGTGGGTTTAGGGTTTAGGGTATCAAAACAGAGGTTTTCAATGTGTTTTGGTTTTGATTCTTGTGTGTTCATCATATTGATTTTTGGTTTAATTCCATGATTTGGGTTCCTCATATTAAGAACTGATCGGATAAGTGGTTTTCAATGTGTTTTGGTTTTGATTCTTGTGTGTTCATCATATTGATTTTTGGTTTGATTCCATGATTTGGGTTCCTCATATAAAGAACTGATCGGATCAGTGGTTTTCAATGTGTTTTGGTTTTGATTCTTGTGTGTTCATCATATTGATTTTTGGTTTGATTGCATGATTTGGGTTCCTCATATTAAGAACTAATCGGATCAGTGGTTTTTAATGTGTTTTGGTTTTTATTCTTGTGTGTTCATCATATTGATTTTTGGTTTGATTGCATGATTTGGGTTCCTCATATTAAGAACTAATCGGATCAGTTTCGGATTGATGTGTTCCTCATATTGATTTTTGGTTTGATTCGAATGTGTTCCTCATTTGAATGTGTTTTGTTGTACAGAATGGCTGTGGATGTAAAGATACGCAAAACACCAACTACGAAGGCGAGAACACTTGACAACCTCCTAGAAGATGGCGCGGTGCACATAAGGAAGTGATTAATATGAATGAATATAACCCCAGTGTAGCTCTTCGATTTTCCTTGAAATTCCAGAGCTCGCTAATTACATATCTACCACTGGGGTTATATTCATTCATATCTGCGTCATTCCGAAGTGCACCCGTCAGTAAAGATCCACAATTGCTTGTGGATCTTTGACGTTTTGTCTCTGTATTGTATGTTACGGTCTTTTGTTATCGAGTCTGTAAGTTCCATCAAGTCTACGAAGTTGGTATGACGTTTTGTCTCTGTATTGTATGTATTAAAAGTTTACATTTAATATACAGTTTAGGCTTTAATAATTTGTTATACATTTAAAAATAAAAGAGTTAATTTGAATTATTAGATTTCATAAGAAAAAAGATGGTTTGGATGTGTTCCTCATTTTGATTTAGATTTCATAAGAAAAAAGCAAAAAATGAATTTAGGGGCTCAGGATGATATTTCACTCATGCCAAAAGACGGTCTTACCCCTGGTTGTTTGAGAACTGTTTAAAAAGAACTGATCGGATCAGTTTCGGATTGATGTGTTCCTCATTGATTTTTGGTTTGATTCGATGAAAAAATAGATGGTTTGGATGTGTTCCTCATTTTGATTTATGGTTTGATTCGATGAAAAAACAGAGGGTTTCATCATGTTATTTGGGTATTTGGGTATTTTAGGTTCTTAATGTTTGTTTTGCTTGTGAAAAAATAGAGGGTTCTTCATGTTTGTTTTGCTTTGAAAATATACATTTTGTCTAAAGGCGAGACCAGTCAGTTTTCAGTTTTCGTGTATGAATGCTACAAGTATAAGTGAAAGTAAGATTCTTTCCATTGCGCATCAAAGAATGAAATCAAACCACGCCAAAACTCTAAGAAGATGATGATTACACAATACAAAAATAACTTTCTTTTTTTCTTAATATAATCTGTGTTCATAAATACAACAAATTGAAATACACATATCAACATGGTCAAAGCTTCTGAAATCATACATAATGACTATCAAAACAAAACTGGTACACTTTAGCGATCAGAATGTTGTTGCCATTAAATTTTTTCTCGTTTCTACTCGTCCAAAGTCTCCATATCGTAGCGAAAGCCACAACTCCCACCTTCTTCCAAGCCTTGGACCCAACTTGACTTCTAAAGTACTCCAGCATTCACATTGAGCTGGTCCACAACCATATAACAAGAAAACTCCTGCCAAACCGAATCCTTGCGGCGGGCTAAATCGCCTAAGAGGAAGATTGATTTCGATACACCACCTGCTCATTTGCTTATCAAAACATCTGGAAGACTCAGGCATATAATTGAGAGATGAACACAGCTACAAACCGGGTTAAGCCATGGCTGCAAACACACGGTTGCAGAGTGAGAACTATGCAACCTTGATATTGCCCCGCCAGGCTCAGCTTATGCATCATAACCTCACAGGCTCAGGTTATGCATCATAGCCTCAACACTTTCAGTTCAGACATATTATGCATCATAACCTCACAGGCTCAGCTTATGCATCATAGCCTGAACATCATAGCCTCAAAACTTTCAGCTCAGCTTATGAATTTAGGGTTTAGATTGAGTGAAAGAAAGTTTATATTGGATCCATTTGAGTAAAACGGGTCAAAGAGATCCGGTTAGGATCCATGAGCTGCTCCACGTGTTGAAGAAAGTTTCAACACATTCATGCTTAAATGCTTGTACAATGGGATTCAAATCAGTAACATAAGCATGAAAATCAGCTACAAACATACCAGTGTTTTAAGCACAAGAAACACATATGTAACCTCACAGGCTCAGCTTATGCATCATAGCCTCAACACTTTCAGTTCAGACATATTATGCATCATAACCTCACAGGCTCAGCTTATGCATCATAGCCTCAACACTTTCAGTTCAGACATATTATGCATCATAACCTGCTCATTTGCTTATCAACACATCTGGAAGACTCAGACATGTAATTGAGAGATGAATACAACTACGGTTAAAGCCATGGCTGCAACACACGGTTGCAGAGTGAGAACTATGCAACCTGGATATTGCCCCGCCAAGATGCTACTCGGATCTTCTATGTACCCTCAAAATACAATCATCATCACAGTCTATTGTGTTATGTAACCTCGCTTAAAAGCATGATGTACAAGAGTAATTTGCCACTAAACTTAAACAACCTTTAAAGCATGATGTTCAAGTGTTTTAAACACATATGTAACCTCACAGGCTCAGCTTATGCATCATAGCCTCAACACTTTCAGTTCAGACAGATTAAGAACACAAGCTCAGCTTTTACATCATAGTACATCATGCTTTCAGTTCAGACAGATTAAGAACACAAGCTCAGCTTTTGCAATTTAAAGTAACAATTGATTTAAAGTAATGAATCAGGTTAAAACTCTAAACAGCTTTGCACTTGAATCAATTTATAACTCTTTATAATAAACTTTTTGAATTTAAAGTAAAAATTGATTTAGTATTTTTTTATGACCAAAAAATTGAACAGTAACCTGTCAGAAAGACTTTCGAAACCTTTTTCAGAAACCTAACTCCTGATTTTACAGTTGAACAATTTAACAGTTGCAACCTATCAAAGACTTTTCACAAAAAGTCTTCAAACAGTTGACAACCTTTCAGAATCCAAAATATTTTACTGCCATCCTTTTTGAATTCTTTTACTGACGATGACTGTTCAAATACAGCTGTAAAAGCAAACACTGTACGGATTTGTCAGAAAGGAAGCATACTTGGAGGTCTATAAATTCAACTACATTCATCACAACTCTACAAGCACTCAACTTAGATACTAAAACCTTCAGTAACATAAGCATGTAAATCAGCTACAAACATACCAGATCTGTAACAAACATAAAGGCTAAAATCATTTTAAGCACATTATCTATCTATCTATATCTATATCTATACTCTATACTCTATATCTATACTTCTATCTATATCTATACTTCTATATCTATACTACTTTAATAAGCATACTATACTACTTTAATAAGCATATAGCAAGGACAGAAATGGTCATTTGCCACTTTACAACCATTTGAAGCCCATTGTACAACCTTTTAAGCACAAAGGTGTTGAAAAATCCTTCAACACACGCGGACCAGCTCATACAAACTAACCGGATGCATTTGACCCGTTTTACCCAAATGGATCCAATATGTACTTTCTTTCAAAACATATGGAAGACTCAGACATGTAATTGAGAGATGAACACAACTACGGTTAAAGCCATGGCTGCAACACATGGTTGCAGAGTGAGAACTATGCAACCTGGATATTGCCCCGCCAAGATGCTACTCGGATCTTCTATGTACCCTCAAAATACAATCATCATCACAGTCTATTGTGTTATGTAACCTCGCTTTAAAGCATGATGTACAAGAGTAATTTGCCACTAAACTTAAACAACCTTTAAAGCATGATGTACAAGTGTTGTAAACACATATGTAACCTCACAGGCTCAGCTTATGCATCATAGCCTCAACACTTTCAGTTCAGACAGATTAAGAACACAAGCTCAGCTTTTGCATCACAGCCTCGAACACTTTCAGTTCAGACAGATTAAGAACACAAGCTCAGCTTATGCCTCATAGACACAACACTTTCAGTTCAGACAGATTAAGAACACAAGCTCAGCTTTTGCATCACAGCCTCAAACACTTTCAGTTCAGACAGATTAAGAATACAAGCTCAGCTTTTGCATCACAGCCTCAAACACTTTAAATTCAAAAAGTTTACTAAAAAGAGTTATAATTTGATGCAAGTGCAAAGCTGTTTAGAGTTTTAACCTGATTCATTACTTTAAAACAATTGTTACTTTCAGTTCACACAGATTAAGAACACAAGCTCAGCTTTTGCATCACAGCCTCAAACACTTTCAGTTCAGACAGATTAAGAACACAAGCTCAGCTTTTGCATCACAGCCTCAAACACTTTCAGTTCAGACAGATTAAGAACACAAGCTCAGCTTTTGCATCACAGCCTCAAACACTTTCAGTTCAGACAGATTAAGAACACAAAATCCGGAGTACACAACTCCTTTACCACCCTCCGGCAACTGTAAAAGCAAAACTGAATCATATCAGTAACATTAGATCTATAATAAACATAATCAGCTACAAACATAATCAGCTACAAACATACCAGATCTGTAACAAACATAATCAGTAACATAAGCATGTAAATCAGCTACAAACATACCAGATTTGTAACAAACATAATCAGCTACAAACATACCAGTTAGTTTATATGAGCATGGGGGCGAATGTGAATGAAATGAAATTAGGGTTTAGATTTAGTGAAATAAAGTATATATTGCATCCATTTGATTAAAACGGGTCAAATGCATCCGGTTAGTTTATATGAGCTGGTCCGCGTGTTGTTGAAGGATTTTTCAACACCTTTGTGCTTTAAAGGTTGTACAATGGGCTTCAAAAAAACCTAAAGTAAAGAACACATACCACATCTGGTTATCCAGTAGTAAACAAACAAACATTTCGCAGAATAAAAAAGCTACGGCTCAAACAATACCATGCAAGATAAACACAATAATCAATAATCAACTTCAAATTAAAAATACAAACTTTTTTAAAGAAAAAAAAACTAAACTACAGAACACATACCACATCTGGTTATTCCGGTGCACCCTAACACGAACAACTCAACGGCATCTCTGAAATGTTACACATATCCGATTCAAATAACCAAAAAAAAAAAGATACTGTAAAAAGAAAGATACCGAGCGGTCAAACCAGTCGATCTGGTGTTGGATCTAGAGAGATTCATCGCTGAGGAAGCGTATATCTTGAAGCGACTGGTAAAGAAACCCTAGAAATGGTGGCATCTCTGAAATGTTACACATATCCGATTCAAATAACCAAAAAAAAAGATACTGTAAAAAGAAAGATACCGAGCGGTCAAACCAGTCGATCTGGTGTTGGATCTAGAGAGATTCATCGCTGAGGAAGCGTATATCTTGAAGCGACTGGTAAAGAAACCCTAGAAATGGTGGCATCTCTGAAATGTTACACATATCCGATTCAAATAACCAAAAAAAAATACTGTAAAAAGAAAGATACCGAGCGGTCAAACCAGTCGATCTGGTGTTGGATCTAGAGAGATTCATCGCTGAGGAAGCGTATATCTTGAAGCGACTGGTAAAGAAACCCTAGAAATGGTGGTGATGATAATGAGGAAGTCGATCTGGTGTCGGATGTAAAGAGATTCATCACAGAGAAACCCTAGATCTTGATCTTGGAGCGCCTGGTTTTGAAACCCTAGAACCGCGTCTGGTGAGAGAGAGAGAGAGAGAGAGAAGAAGAAGGATGGGGGCGGATGTGAGTGAAATGAATTAGGGTTTAGATTTAGTGAAAGAAGGTATATATTGGATCCATTTGGGTAAAACGGGTCAAAGAGATCCGATTAGTTTGTATGAGCTGCTCCGCGTGTGTTGAAGGTTTTTTCAACACCTTTGTGCTTAAAAGGTTGTACAATGGGCTTCAAATGGTCATTTGCCACTTTACAACCATTTGAAGTCCATTGTACAACCTTTTAAGCACAAAGGTGTTGAAAAAACCTTCAACACACGCGGAGCAGCTCATACAAACTAACCGGATCTCTTTGACCCGTTTTACCCAAATGGATCCAATATATACCTTCTTTCACTAAATCTAAACCCTAATTCATTTCATTCACATCCGCCCCCATCCTTCTTCTTCTCTCTCTCTCTCTCTCACACCAGACGCGGTTCTAGGGTTTCAAAACCAGGCGCTCCAAGATCAAGATCTAGGGTTTCTCTGTGATGAATCTCTTTACATCCGACACCAGATCGACTTCCTCATTATCATCACCACCATTTCTAGGGTTTCTTTACCAGTCGCTTCAAGATATACGCTTCCTCAGCGATGAATCTCTCTAGATCCAACACCAGATCGACTGGTTTGACCGCTCGGTATCTTTCTTTTTACAGTATCTTTTTTTTTTGGTTATTTGAATCGGATATGTGTAACATTTCAGAGATGCCACCATTTCTAGGGTTTCTTTACCAGTCGCTTCAAGATATACGCCTCCTCAGCGATGAATCTCTCTAGATCCAACACCAGATCGACTGGTTTGACCGCTCGGTATCTTTCTTTTTACAGTATCTTTTTTTTGGTTATTTGAATCGGATATGTGTAACATTTCAGAGATGCCACCATTTCTAGGGTTTCTTTACCAGTCGCTTCAAGATATACGCTTCCTCAGCGATGAATCTCTCTAGATCCAACATCAGATCGACTGGTTTGACCGCTCGGTATCTTTCTTTTTACAGTATCTTTTTTTTTTTGGTTTTTTGAATCGGATATGTATAACATTTCAGAGATGCCGTTGAGTTGTTCGTGTTAGGGTGCACCGGAATAACAAGATGTGGTATGTGTTCTGTAGTTTAGTTTTTTTTTTCTTTAAAAAAGTTTGTATTTTTAATTTGAAGTTGATTATTGATTATTGTGTTTATCTTGGAAGGTATTGTTTGAGCCGTAGCTTTTTTATTCTGCGAAATGTTTGTTTGTTTACTACTGGATAACCAGATGTGGTATGTGTTCTTTACTTTAGGTTTTTTTGAAGCCCATTGTACAACCTTTAAAGCACAAAGGTGTTGAAAAATCCTTCAACAACACGCGGACCAGCTCATATAAACTAACCGGATGCATTTGACCCGTTTTAATCAAATGGATGCAATATATACTTTCTTTCACTAAATCTAAACCCTAATTTCATTTCATTCACATCCGCCCCCATGCTCATATAAACTAACTGGTATGTTTGTAGCTGATTATGTTTGTTACAAATCTGGTATGTTTGTAGCTGATTTACATGCTTATGTTACTGATTATGTTTGTTACAGATCTGGTATGTTTGTAGCTGATTATGTTTGTTATAGATCTAATGTTACTGATAAGATTCAGTTTTGCTTTTACAGTTGCCGGAGGGTGGTAAAGGAGTTGTGTACTCCGGATTTTGTGTTCTTAATCTGTCTGAACTCAAAGTGTTTGAGGCTGTGATGCACAAGCTGAGCTTGTGTTCTTAATCTGTCTGAACTGAAAGTGTTTGAGGCTGTGATGCAAAAGCTGAGCTTGTGTTCTTAATTTGTCTGAACTGAAAGTGTTTGAGGCTGTGCTGTGTGAACTGAAAGTAACAATTGTTTTAAAGTAATGAATCAGGTTAAAACTCTAAACAGCTTTGCACTTGCATCAAATTATAACTCTTTTTAGTAAACTTTTTGAATTTAAAGTGTTTGAGGCTGTGATGCAAAAGCTGAGCTTGTATTCTTAATCTGTCTGAACTGAAAGTGTTTGAGGCTGTGATGCAAAAGCTGAGCTTGTGTTCTTAATCTGTCTGAACTGAAAGTGTTGAGTCTATGATGCATAAGCTGAGCTTGTATTCTTAATCTCTCTGAACTGAAAGTGTTCGAGGTTGTGATGCAAAAGCTGAGCTTGTGTTCTTAATCTGTCTGAACTGAAAGTGTTTGAGGCTGTGATGCAAAAGCTGAGCTTGTGTTCATAATCTGTCTGAACTGAAAGTGTTGAGGCTATGATGCATAAGCTGAGCCTGTGAGGTTACATATGTGTTTAGAACACTTGTACATCATGCTTTAAAGGTTGTTTAAGTTTAGTGGCAAATTACTCTTGTACATCATGCTTTAAAGCGAGGTTACATAACACAATAGACTGTGATGATGATTGTATTTTGAGGGTACATAGAAGATCCGAGTAGCATCTTGGCGGGGCAATATCCAAGTTGCATAGTTCTCACTCTGCAACCGTGTGTTGCAGCCATGGCTTTAACCGTAGTTCTGTTCATCTCTCAATTACATGTCTGAGTCTTCCAGATGTTTTAAAAGAAAGTATATATTGGATCCATTTGGGTAAAACGGGTCAAATGCATCCGGTTAGTTTGTATGAGCTAGTCCGCGTGTGTTGAAGGATTTTTCAACACCTTTGTGCTTAAAAGGTTGTACAATGGGCTTCAAATGGTTTTTAATTGGCAAATGACCATTTCTGTCCTTGCTATATGCTTATTAAAGTAGTATAGTATGCTTATTAAAGTAGTATAGATATAGAAGTATAGATATAGATAGAAGTATAGATATAGAGTATAGAGTATAGATATAGATATAGATATATAGATAATGTGCTTAAAATGATTTTAGCCTTTATGTTTGTTACAGATCTGGTATGTTTGTAGCTGATTTACATGCTTATGTTACTGAAGGTTTCAGTATCTAAGTTGAGTGCTTGTAGCGTTGTGATGAATTGTGATGAATGTAGTTGAATTTATAGACTTCCAAGCATGCTTCCTTTCTGACAAATCCGAACAATGTTTGCTTTTACAGCTGTATTTGAACAGTCATCGTCAGTAAAAGAATTCAAAAAGGATGGCAGTAAAATATTTTGGATTCTGAAAGGTTGTCAACTGTTTGAAGACTTTTTGTGAAAAGTCTTTGATAGGTTGTCAACTGTTAAACTGTTCAACTGTAAAATCAGGAGTTAGGTTTCTGAAAAAGGTTTCGAAAGTCTTTCTGACAGGTTACTGTTCAATTTTTTGGTCATAAAAAATTACTAAATCAATTTTTACTTTAAATTCAACAAGTTTATTAAAAAGAGTTATAAATTGATTCAAGTGCAAAGCTGTTTAGAATTTTAACCTAATTCATTACTTTAAATCAATTGTTACTTTAAATTGCAAAAGCTGAGCTTGTGTTCATAATCTGTCTGAACTGAAAGCATGATGTACTATGATGCAAAAGCTGAGCTTGTGTTCTTAATCTGTCTGAACTGAAAGTGTTGAGGCTATGATGCATAAGCTGAGCCTGTGAGGTCACATATGTGTTTAAAACACTTGTACATCATGCTTTAAAGGTTGTTTAAGTTTAGTGGCAAATTACTCTTGTACATCATGCTTTATAGCAAGGTTACATAACACAATAGACTGTGATGATGATTGTATTTTGAGGGTACATAGAAGATCCGAGTAGCATCTTGGCGGGGCAATATCCAGGTTGCATAGTTCTCACTCTGCAACCGTGTGTTGCAGCCATTGCTTTAACCGTAGTTGTGTTCATCTCTCAATTACATGTCTGAGTCTTCCAGATGTTTTGATAAGCAAATGAGCAGGTTATGATGCATAATATGTCTGAACTGAAAGTGTTGAGGCTATGATGCATAAGCTGAGCCTGTGAGGTTATGATGCATAATATGTCTGAACTGAAAGTGTTGAGGCTATGATGCATAAGCTGAGCCTGTGAGGTTACATATGTGTTTCTTGTGCTTAAAACACTGGTATGTTTGTAGCTGATTTTCATGCTTATGTTACTGATTTGAATCCCATTGTACAAGCATTTAAGCATGAATGTGTTGAAACTTTCTTCAACACGCGGAGTAGCTCATGGATCCTAACCGGATCTCTTTGACCCGTTTTATTCAAATGGATCCAATACAAACTTTCTTTCACTCAATCTAAACCCTAAATTCATAAGCTGAGCTGAAAGTTTTGAGGCTATGATGTTCAGGCTATAATGCATAAGCTGAGCTTGTGAGGTTTTGATGCATAATATGTCTGAACTGAAAGTGTTGAGGCTATGATGCATAAGCTGAGCCTGGTGGGGCAATATCAAGGTTGCATAGTTCTCACTCTGCAACCGTGTGTTTGCAGCCATGGCTTAACCCGGTTTGTAGCTGTGTTCATCTCTCAATTATATGCCTGAGTCTTCCAGATGTTTTGATAAGCAAATGAGCTGGTGGTGTATCGAAATCAATCTTCCTCTTAGGCGATTTAGCCCGCCGTAAGGATTCGGTTTGGCAGGATTTTTCTTGTTATACGGTTGTGGACCAGCTCAATGTGAATGCTGGAGTACTTTAGAAGTCAAGTTGGGTCCAAGGCTTGGAAGAAGGTGGGAGTTGTGGCTTTCGCTACGATATGGAGACTTTTGACGAGTAGAAACGAGAAAGAATTTAATGGCAACAACATTCCGATCGCTAAAGTGTACCAGTTTTGTTTTGATAGTCATTATGTATGATTTCAGAAGCTTTGACCATGTTGATATGTGTATTTCAATTTGTTGTATTTATGAACACAAATTATATTAAGAAAAAAAGAAAGTTATTTTTGTATTGTGTAATCATCATCTTCTTAGAGTTTTGGCGTGGTTTGATTTCATTCTTTGATGCGCAGTGGAAAGAATCTTACTTTCACTTATACTTGTAGCATTCATACACGAAAACTGAAAACTGACAGGTGTCGCCTTTAGACAAAATGTATATTTTCAAAGCAAAACAAACATGAAGAACCCTCTGTTTTTTCACAAGCAAAACAAACATTAAGAACCCAAAATACCTAAATAACATGATGAAACCCTCTGTTTTTCATCGAATCAAACCATAAATCAAAATGAGGAACACATCCAAACCATCTATTTTTTCATCGAATCAAACCAAAAATCAATGAGGAACACATCAATCCGAAACTGATCCGATCAGTTCTTTTTAAACAGTTCTCAAACAACCAGGGGTAAGACCGTCTTTTGGCATGAGTGAAATATCAACCTGAGCCCCTAAATTCATTTTTTGCTTTTTTCTTATGAAATCTAAATCAAAATGAGGAACACATCCAAACCATCTTTTTTCTTATGAAATCTAATAATTCAAATTAACTCTTTTATTTTTAAATGTATAACAAATTATTAAAGCCTAAACTGTATATTAAATGTAAACTTTTAATACATACAATACAGAGACAAAACGTCATACCAACTTCGTAGACTTGACGGAACTTACAAACTCGATAACAAAAGACCGTAACATACAATACAGAGACAAAACGTCAAAGATCCACAAGCAATTGTGGATCTTTACTGACGGGTGCACTTCGGAATGACGCAGATATGAATGAATATAACCTCAGTGTAGGTAATTACATATCTACCACTGGGGTTATATTCATTTATATGAATGAATATAACCCCAGTGGTAGATATGTAATTAGCGAGCTCTGGAATTTCAAGGAAAATCGAAGAGCTACACTGGGGTTATATTCATTCATATTAATCACTTCCTTGTGTGCACCGCGCCATCTTCTAGGAGGTTGTCAAGTGTTCTCGCCTTCGTAGTTGGTGTTTTGCGTAGCTTTACATCCGCAGCCATTCTGTACAACAAAACACATTCAAATGAGGAACACATTCGAATCAAACCAAAAATCAATATGAGGAACACATCAATCCGAAACTGATCCGATTAGTTCTTAATATGAGGAACCCAAATCATGCAATCAAAACAAAAATCAATATGATGAACACACAAGAATCAAAACCAAAACACATTGAAAACCACTGATCCGATTAATTAGTTCTTAATATGAGGAACCCAAATCATGCAATCAAACCAAAAATCAATATGATGAACACACAAGAATCAAAACCAAAACACATTGAAAACCACTGATCCGATCAGTTCTTTATATGAGGAACCCAAATCATGGAATCAAACCAAAAATCAATATGATGAACACACAAGAATCAAAACCAAAACACATTGAAAACCACTTATCCGATCAGTTCTTAATATGAGGAACCCAAATCGTGGAATCAAACCAAAAATCAATATGATGAACACACAAGAATCAAAACCAAAACACATTGAAAACCTCTGTTTTGATACCCAAAACCCTAAACCCACAAGAATCAAAACCAAAACACATTGAAAACCTCTGTTTTGATGCATTTTGAACAATATACTCAGTTGATACATCAACCCACTGTTTTTTCAAAATCAACCCTCTGTTTTTTTCAAAATCAACCCAAAATCATCGAATGGATACCAAAATCAACCCTCTGTTTTTTCAAAATCAACCCAAAATAATCGAATGGAACCCAAAATCATCGAATGGAACCCAAAAGCAACCCTCTGTTTTATCAAAATCAACCCAAAATCATCTAATGGAACCCAAAATCAAACCCAAAATCATCGAATGGAACCCAAAATCAAACGAATGGAGCCCAAAATCAACCCTCTGTTTTTTCAAAATCAACCCAAAATCATCGAATGGAACCCAAAATCAAACCCAGAATCAACAATCTGTTTTTTCACAATATAAACACATTTAAATCATTGAATCAAACCAAAAATCAATATGAGGATGAAGATGAACCTGATTTGTTCGATGATGAAGATGTTCGATGATGAAGATGTTCGATGAAGATGATGAAGATGATCTGTTGATCTGTTCGATGAAGATGATGATGATGATGATATTGGGAGTTGGGAGAGATATTGGGAGTTGGGAGAGCTGTTGATGATGATAATGAAACTGGAGGTCGGCTATTAAGTGTAAATTGTCGCCACACTGGGACCTGTTTGCACAAAACAAAACCGTAGCATACCAATTTTAATCCGAATTCAACCAATTCAACTAACATGCGTTACCTTTTCTAACACATAATATTAATAAAGTTGAGCCATGATGCATGTGTGTTAGTATGTGTATTCATAATTCATAGTACCATGTATATGCATTTAAATTTATGCCTGAATCATACGTGTTTATGCTATTAAACGAGTTTACCGAGTTACATATTTGTTGCAACTTATGTTGACATTCTTGAACACCCTCAAGTCGACGCTTTGAATGTCAAATATAGATAAGAAATTATAGGCGGATTGGTTTGAATAGTTTTGAGCTTATGGTTGTGCTTTTGTTGGCTTGGCGCAGTTCGATTTGTTTACATCCTTGTAAAACTCTTTAAATCCCCATCACCAGTTTTGAAGTACCTTAACTGAAAATTTAGATTTTAGTTATGACCCATCTGAACTGAACCTTCTCATGCACACCCTTAGAATTACTAAGAAGTGATTTGTTTTCCTTTGCATCGCGAATTTGGTTTTGGTTATGGCTCAAAACCGAACTGCCCTAAGATAGCCCTAAACTCACTAACCTAAGTGATATGTTTCCCGCCGCATCGCACGGGTAAAAAACTAGTATATATATATGGACAAGCAAGTGAAACGGTATTTTGAAAACCAAGAGAACGAAAATATGATTTTTACAAGTCTTACAAAGATATATCGTATTTTTGACAAGAAAAAAATATATTATTTTTGAGTAAAGAAAAATATATATGTCTTCTTGAATTACTAGAGAATATATTATTTTTGAGAAAAATATATATTTTCTTAAACAAATTTAGAATATATTATTTTTGGGGTGAAAAATGGATTTATAAATATTTTCTAAGTTAAACTTGAAAATATATTGTTTTGAAGTTATATGAAGATACAATTATTTTTGCCAAGGGAAAAGTTATAGATAATTTTCTATAAGAGTTTTTCTTAAAATATATATATATATATTTTAAGAATATATATATTTGTGATTTTTTTTAATTAAAAATAATAATTCGGAAAGTATAAATACAAAAATTAAGCATAAGAATACTTAATAAATACAATAAAAATACGTATTCTTATACGTATAAATACACACCGGAATACGCAACCAATACTTCACGAAAATACACAAGGTTAAGAATACATGTATAAGTATGTCCATCCTTGGGGAAAATACTCTTTGAAGGATTACAAAACAAATAAGTTAAAATATATTATTTTAACAAATATTCCAATAATTAATAAATATAATTTAAGTTAAAATATTTATTGTTTTAACAAATAATTATATACTTTGGAATAATAATTATGACACCAAGAAATGTAACTCAAAGATACTAATTAAGACTAAAAGACAAGGAATGACCCATCCGTCTAATGAACCGTAGTACGTGTGTAGGTAGTCGTGCGACCGAGAAGACGCTTTGAGTTATACCGAGTTTCGAGACGCAAGACTGTGAGTTCATGTCCCCCTTTTCTTTCAACTGTTTTCAGTTTTATAACTTCAGGGGTGAAATGCATGTTACAAATGTTTACAAACGTTTATAAATGGTATGGTTAGCTAAGGAATGAACTGTTAGATCATGTGAATGGATAGGCGCACACTTAAGACCATTAATCCTCGTATAAGGACCGAGGGACATGAGTGATAGATCTATTTGGGTGTTGCGAGCCCCACCCCTGGGCCGGAAGCCCGGTACAAAATCTGCTAGGTTTGAGCCTTCCTACGCCGTTGCACACATATTAATGACCTTGCAAATCATTAATCGATCTGTTCATTGACGCTTTCATACCAGGGGTTACAAATACATAGATACAATGATTAAAAAGTTTATGACGAGCTCACATACAAAACACATGAACTCGCTCAACTTTTGTTGATGTTTTCAAACTACATGTATTTGAGGAAATTGATTATGGATCTGGCGGGCGTACAAGGATTTTCAAGTTGTGTCTTCCATAAATGATGTCATCCTGCATTGAAGGGTTTGAATCGTGTACTTTACCTTTGATAGGATACATGGTTCAAAGCCTCGTTTTATTAGTGTCTTTTTTGAAGTCCAGTATGGAACTTTAAACAATTTGGATGGTTTGTACTATGAATTTGGAGTCTTGGATTTCTGTTAAACAATATGGTTCGTATTATTTTAAAACTTAAATATGGACGAACATTATGGTTTCTATCATGTAGTTGTTTGTTATGTTTGAATGCAAAGATATTAAGCAAGTCACACGTAACACGCTTCCGCAAAATTCAGGGTGTGACAGTTTGGTATCAGAGCTTCGATTGTAGCGAACTAGGATTCCTTCTCAAGTCTAGACTACAATCATTAGGGCTCTCTCACGAAAATATTTTTTTTACAAAATATTTTTCCTTGCATACACAAAACGCCAAGATCCACGGAACAAACGATTTTACAAAAAAAAACAGACAAGAAACACAATGCAAGGTCACATTGGTGGTTTAGTCTGCATGGGGTAGACTAGGAAAGATAGAGAAAGTTTCATGAAGGATAATGTGAATACATGATTAAGTGATGATTGTCTTTGTTTGAATATGCTGAGTGTAGTGATTAATATATGTGCACATGTTATGATTATTATATTACAGGCACACATGTCATCCTTAGAGAGTGGGTTATCTGATGCCCACGACCCGATGCTCGTCGTCTCAGACAATGAGGTCATGCCTAAGCCAGAGATATTTACGTCGGACACCGAGAGTGATCCCGATATGTTGTCCGAGGATGAGGACGTGTTGGTGCATACGTCTGTCGACTTCGTCTTGTATCGAGTCTAGTATTAGAATTGTTAGATCAGGGTGCGTTGTACGAGAAAATAGAAGATTTTAGGTTGTTAAAGTGGTAATTTCGCTTGAATGATGTTATTTCGCTTGAAATGACATTTGACAGTTTCAAGCGAAATCAACCATGTTAATTTCTCTTGAACTGACTTATGTCTCTTTCAAGCGAAATCTCAACTCTATAAATAGGTCCCAAGCGAAATCATTTGTAAGGTTCTTGATTCCGGTACCGAACTGCTGCCGACGCGTCGTTTGATCTGTAAAAGTTGTTATTATCAATATACAAGACGTTTAATAGTGAAACAAGCTGTTTTTCACGTCTGTTTCTTTGTTTCCGCCTCTGAAACAGACTAGAGCTCTTCTGAACGACTCGTTTGGGTCACAACTCGATCGGGTCACAACTCGATCCTACAAGTGGTATCAGAGCTCAGGAAGAAGATTTCTTGCCAAAACAGCCTTATTTTCGGACTTCTACACCTTCTTTTTGAAATTGAACTAGTTTTCACGGTCAAAAAGTTTTGAATTTCACATATGACATGCATAACAATGTTTTAATGAATCCTTGAGAGTACTGGACCTAAAATCGGCTTAAATCTGGTAAAATACTTAATTTCGCTTGAAATACAGATCGGACTTGATGACATCAGCAACAGTTCAAACGAGATTAGTAGGTTAATTCCTCTTGGGATTGTTATTCCGCTTGAAAATCTCGTCTGATTTCGCTTGAAAATACCTTATTCCGTTTCAGTGGGTTATTTCGCTTGAGCCGTTTCAAGCGAAATTAGGTAATTTCGCTTCAAGGTCTGATTCCGTTTGAAAGTGTACTGCTTCAAGCGAAATTAGTGATTCCGCTTCTAGGTGATTTCGCTTGAGGGTGTTATTCCGTTTCAGCAGTGATTCCGCTTGAGACAGTTATTTAGTTTGAGGAGTAATTTCGCTTGAATCAGTATTCCGTTTGAAAATTGATTTTTGTAAAAATATTTGTCGAAACATGGCTGAAGAATTTTATAATGCGTTCGCGACACCCGTTGCTCCAGTTACCGCTGCTGAAACTGTGTATAATGAGAATGAAACAGGAACTTATCAAAAAACACCAAAACTGATGTACATTGAAGATTTTCAAGGATGGAAAGATCGATTTGAGAACTGGGTACAAGCCTATAAATTTGATGCATGGTGTTCATTGTTGAAAGATTATGAGAAACCAAAGAATGAACGTGGGATTGAAAAAGCTATTGTTGACTATTCAGAGGGTGACAAATTGAAATTTACATGTGAAAAAAAAAATGATCAGTATTCTTCAACAAGCAATTAAAGAGGATATCTTTGTTTTGCTCCAACATAATGGTACAGCTAGATCAATTTGGGAAGCATTGATACAGAAATTCAGAGGAAGCGTAGATATGATTAAAAACAAAAAGGCATTATTGAAGAAATCATTTGATATGTTTACAGCTTTCGACCATGAAACAACAAAGCAGACCATTGATAGATATTGTCATTTGGTATTGAAAATGGGAAGATTAGATATTAAGAAAGAGGATGATGAGTGGGTTGATAAGCTAGCTGAAGCACTACCACATCAAAAGTGGGGAACTTATTTGATGATTGTGAAACACATGAGGAAGTCTGAGAGTATGAATTTGGCACAGTTCATTCAGAAAATTGAAGAACAGGAATTGGATATTCAGAAAACTGCTGTTATGACGAATCCAAATGCTAAACAGGATGTTAGTTTGTATTACAGAGGAAACAAGTTTGAGGCTACCCCCAGCTCTAGCCCAAAGATCCAAACTGGTTACAGTGCTGAAACTTCGTCTGGAACAAAGGGTAGTAATGTGACACAGAGTGGTGGATCTTCGTCCTCGTACTCAAGCTTTGATCCAAACTTTACAACATCAAGTCCTCAACAACAAAATTCAACAAATCTTCAATACAATGTCACTTTGAACATTCAAAATGGTCAAAACTTGTCTCCAGAGATAGCCAAGCAACACATGGCATCACTCGTTGCTATGTTGGAATCTTATGAAAGTTTGATTTCAGGAAAGATTGGAAATCCGATGCTTACAAAAGAAGATTATGATTAAATTGATGCAGAGGAACTTGAGTTGATGGATGTGAAGTGGTGTTTGGCCAGTGCTTGTAGGAGAGCAGAAAAGTTTCAACAAATTATTGGTAGAGATGAATTTCGAGGAATGTCTACTTCTCCATTGGGATTTGATAAATCAAAGGTTACATGTTTCTGGTGTAAAGGAAAGGGTCATTTTAAGAGAGAATGCAAAAACAAAGAAGCAACCGGGAATCAAGAAAAGAACAATTATTATCATAAATCAATTTTTCATCAGATTGATCAACAACCTCAACAAAAGGATACAAAAACTGCTCATGGTAAAATGATCGAAGATGCAAATAGGAAGGCTTATTTTGGAATAATTGATCAAGATGATGAGTTTGTTGCTGAAGGATTCAGCTGGGATAAATACATTCCACCCGGTTCAGGTTTTGTTGCGAGAATTCTGGGTGAAGATGAGGCTAATCAGAAAAGAATTCCAATTTTTCCAGATCTTGGAAGTGATGTTGATACTGATGAAGAAGAACATCTTAATAAAGCTAGAAAAGGCTTAGATCCTGACAGCTTTAATTTCTTCTTTGCAGATAAAATGGAAATGCTAAATCAGAAGAAGATTGCCAGATTGAGGAGAGAGTTGGAAGCAGCAAGAATGCTAGCTGATGAAAAAGCAAAGACAGAAGCTGGAGAAGAAAATGTTGAACCAGTGACTGAGAAAGTTGTAGAAAAATTCTTTGAAGTGGAGAAAGTGGTGGAGAAAATAGTTGAAGTTGAGAAAATTGTGGAAGTAGAGAAAATTGTTGAAATAGAGAAAATCATTGAGGTAGAGAAACTTGTTGAAGTTGAGAAGGTTATCGAGATTGAAAAGATAGTTGAAAAAATGGTTGAAGTTGAAAAACCATGTTTGAAGTGTTTAGAATCGTGCAAAGTTTGTGAGGAGAAATATAAGAAGATTGTTGATTTGGAGCAGATAAAAGAAGATTTACTGTCTGATGTGAAATATGTGAAGGAGTCGTATGATGTGCTCAACAAAACAGTTGATAGTCTGAAAAGAACGAATTCAGAGATTGAAAATGCAATGACAAAAATGAGCGCAACATTAATGACAAAACAGAGCGTCATCAATGAGTCTATTGAAGACTGTGCTAAGCTGAAACAAGAGTTGGAACTTGAGAAAATTGAAAGTGAAAGGATTAAACGATTATTGTTGAGTTACACTACTTGTGATTATTTGATTGATCGTGTTTATTCTACTGTTGCAGGTCTTGAGGCATTCAATAAGGAAAAGACTGAAAATACTGATACTGGTAAGAAACAAAGTGTCAAGTATAACAGATGTCCGCCCCCGATCCATGAAAGTTATTCTCCCAGGAATCCTAACGTGGAGCGTCTAAAAAAGGCAGTCAACATCAAGTTAAAGTCTGAAATCATTGATGAATTACCAGACAATATTGATGTCACATTCACAGCGTCTGACACTGATCATGAGTCTGAGTTATTAAAGAAAGTGGTTGATCAGGTGTTGGATATGGATGAAGAGTCAAAACCGGAGTCTAAGTCTGAAAGTTCGAGTTCGTCAGAAAAGAGTCCGAGTTCACCGGTTAAAAGGGTCTACAATAAAGAATTCCTGTTATCAAAATCTAATTTGAATGACGGATCAATCAAAGTGGCTTATACTTTGAATGATTCAGACAAATTATATTCTGATGAGGAATTTCCAATAAGAAGTGTCAAAACTGAAATGATCAAACAGGTTTTCAAATTAACATAAATTAATATTTCTGAAATAAAAGATTTAAATCTTCATGAAAAACCTAAAAAGTACACTTCAAAAGTTCAACAGAGATTGAACAAGAAAAAGGGTTACGGTTCTGGTTATGGTTTTCAAAAGAAACCAAACCATAATAGTAATTTCAAAAAGAAAGGTCTTGGTTTTAGTTCTTCAGAAAATTATAAAAATGAGAAAAATTATAAACCAAAAACAACATTTGTTGCAGGAGGAAGTTCTGAAGATGAGCAGAAGAAACAATTCTGGAAACAATCAAATCAAGAGTTTCTTGCTCAAGTAAAGAAGAATGTGAAGAAATTTGGTCCAAGAGTTGACAGAAGAACCTGTGTTTAAATGCCAAAAAGTTGGACATATTGCTTGGAATTGCCAACAGTCCAACAATACAAAACAGGGAGTTACTTCTGACTCAAAATCAGAGAAGAAACAATCAACTGTGAAATCTAAAGTGTTTGAAAATTCAACTTCCGAAGAAGGTGAAAGTTCAAAACGTTTTTACAAAAGAAGAGTTGATTTAAACAAACAAAAATGGGTTGTAAAATCTGAAAGTAGTTCTGACAATGAATCTGATTCCATAAAATCCGAGGAGTCATCTGTTGAGAAAAAGGTTGTTAATTCCGTTCCTGAGGTGAACAATGAAAATTTTCCCAAGTTGTCGAAGGAAAATTTGAGGTTGAAAGTAGGTAAAACTGAAATTTCAGGTCAATTCTTTGCTGGTAACAAAGAATTTGATGCTGAAAAGGCATTTAATGGCAAAGTTAAACATATTTTTGGAAAGATGGTAGATGGAAAAGTTAAAAGTGCAAAAGAATTTTACAAATCAAAATGTTGGTGGGATAGATGTGTACCAGAATCTCCCAAGACGGGTCAGGCTTGGGGGAAAGTGTTTCCTAACTAAAAATCCGGACTTGCCGAAGCTCCCAGGTTGGTAAGCGTGGAGCAGGAATCGGCATCATTCTTGAAAGGTTTGATTGGTAAATCTACAGGTGATATTTTAATATTGTTATATTTTGATTTACAAGTGGTTTTGGTTGATAAATGAACCTACAAGAGGTTGAAGAAGGTTTTCACTTTCAAGTGGTAAATCAAGGACATTAAATTGTACTTGTTTTTCTACAAATGATTAAGAAACAATGTGATGAACCCCATACCTACAAGTGGTGTATAAAATCAACGAAACTTATTTTCCGAAAAAACCATTTGAATAAAACAAACTTAAGTGTTTTGAAATCACAATGGGAAAATAGTTTGTTGAAAGGGGGAGTTCTGATTGTTTTTGCCAAGTGGATGGCGATTTGAAGTGATTTGATAGCAGTTGTCACTTTACTTTGTACAGTTTGTTTTCAAATTTCCTAAAATGTGTTTGCATTTTAGGGGGAGTAAAAATTTCAGAAAATCCAAAAACATTTGAAAATTTGAAAAAGTCAAAAACATGATAAAATTCAAAATGAGTTTTGTTGTATAAAAGAGGAAATGATAGTACATCAGTGGACGATCACAGCATGCTAAAGAAATGGAAAGAGAAATGTGATAAACGGTCTCACTGATGATGTGCCAGTAGGTTCTTGCACATTTAGTAGATTGTGACGAGATATAAACCTAAATTCAAACTTGCTTATATCGTGGGTAACATCTCTTGGATATATGGGTAACCCCCGAAATCTTATTTGAAGGACCCCCCCTTTCTGAGATACTAGGTCTTTATGCTTAGTGATATCTGGGGTATTATCCCGGGACTTCTGATAATGTGGAAGCAATGGCCTAGTCCCCGGAGAATACTTTACGCTTGCTTGAAATATAGCCTCCCCTCAGCATAAAAAATGATAAAACATTGCAAAATGCAAATCATGTGCTGTTGTAAAAAAGATCCTCTAAAGGGGACCCACTTAAAGTCGAGCCGTCATCTCTCTGCTGAACGAAAGTTCTGACCTGAGCTCTCACGGTTTCGCAATTAACCCCTTACAGATATCATCTAGGTATACTCACCTGTAAGACTGAATATTGGGATCTGGATACGGGAGTATATTCTGAGGTGGGACACGCGAATAAGTTTAAGTGCCTAAAACATTAATTTCATATCTCGAAACAGTTGAACTTTGTGTGAGAATTTAAGTGGATCAGTATACTAACAATCTAAGTGAATTGTTTAGAACTTAAAATGTTTAAAGCTTAACGGTGTTGGTGATTTGTCTCAAGAACTGATATGATCTTCTTACACAAACTCACAAAAATATTGTATGTAAATATTTCTTTACTGCATTTCATTTCTGTTATGTCAAAAATTCAAAAAGATTTTAGACAACTGATGTTGAAAAGCTGATTTTCAAAATTCCGAGTGCTGAACATGACGAACAGGTTTGGGAAAGTATGTTTGAAAAGAAATTGATATACATGCAAGTGGTTCATCAGAAACTAAAATTGATAAATCATTATTGTTTGATATTTGAAAATGATGTGATTTATTTGTATCTTCAAGTGGTTAGCAAGGTTTCTAGATTAGTTATATCTTATCTTTTATGAAACTTATGTTTTGGGTAGAGAATATGCAGGTGAGTCAGGTTGCGATACCTGAACCTGTGAAAGCCAGACTACGATCCCAACACAAGTTGAGGGGGAGTCTGTTAGAGAAAGAGAGTCTGAAGATGCAAGAGCTAGGAATCTGATCCTGAAGATGACAGAGATTGATAGAGCATCATCTGAGGAGGATATTAGCTGAAGAAATTGGAAAGAGGCAAGATCCAGGCCAAGATCCTGGAAGCCCAAAGACTGATAAAGACTGAAGACGTTGAAGACTCGACACTTAAGACTCGTCAACATCCGAGGGGGAGTCTGTTGGTGCATACGTCTGTCGACTTCGTCTTGTATCGAGTCTAGTATTAGAATTGTTAGATCAGGGCGCGTTATACGAGAAAATAGAAGATTTTAGGTTGTTAAAGTTGTAATTTCGCTTGAATGGTGTTATTTCTCTTGAAATGATATTTGACAGTTTCAAGCGAAATCAACCATGTTAATTTCGCTTGAACTGACTTATGTCTCTTTCAAGCGAAATCATTTGTAAGGTTCTTGATTCCGGTACCGAACTGCTGCCGACGCGTCGTTTGATCTGTAAAAGCTGTTATTATCAATATACAAGACGTTTAATAGTGAAACAAGCTGTTTTTCACGTTTGTTTCTTTGTTTCCGCCTCTGAAACAGACTAGAGCTCTTCTGAACGACTCGTTTGGCGATGATATACCTATAGCTGATGGTGTTCCCATTGAGGATCCTTTTGATATTCCTGTTCATGTTCATGATCACCTCATCATCGGTCACCCCGATGGTGAGCACATTGTGGCTCTGATCCTCGATGCCGTTCCCCTTGTGGTCATTCCTCCTGAGGATCGGCCCTTCGATGACTTGTTTGATGATGATGTCGATTTATTTGTGGACGGTCCCCTAGCTGACGCCCAGGGCGATGGGGAGATTGATGAGGATGTTGTTGTTGTACAACCTCCTGCTATTCCTGTCATTCCGTTATCTTCTAACTCAAGTTTGCATTCAGTTTCAGACTCCTTTGAGTCTGTGACATCCTCAGCCCTGTGGGCGGCAGGGCTGCAGCTTTATGCTACCGATTTTGATGACGACACAGCGATGTCTGCTGCACCATCCCCTGCTCGAGTCCCCACACCTCCACACGACCTAGAGCCTATCCCTGAGCTAGCTCCTATCCCTTTTGGTCAGCCTGATATTGCACCTCTTATTCCAGACCCGGTACCTACACCTGTTGATCTTCCAGTTGTTGAGCCATTCATTCCACCACCCCCACTCGCTGATGTTGCTCCCCTACCTCCTATTGAGTCTGATGTTCACCGCACTTATTTACCGATTGTTTTCCTCCAGGACATCCCTGCACCCCATCTGGGGGAAGGTACCTCGGGCCAGCCCCCGAGTTATGACCCATTTGCTTCAGCAGCTTTCCCTCCGATCCCAGAAACGACACCATTCACTCCCTTTACATATACACCACTTGACGAGCCATTCCGATGGTTCCCACCCTATACGATGCCTATTTCCGACCCCTTTCATCCCTCACATTTCGTTGGATACACACGGGACGAGTTGCTTTTGTCACTCCAGTTACAGTTTGAGATCTTGAGTCGCAGAGTTCTGGAGCTCGAGCTGACTCCTTCATACCCTCCACCTTGTCCCTGTCATTCTGCTTTTGTCCCTCCACATACATCGTCATCTCCTTTTGCACATGCACCTGCTGCTCCTGCACCTATTCATGGTTTTGATGCCCGTTTCCTTACTGTCGAGCAGCATATTAGCTATTTGCTCCGCCGTGTGTATGAGCTCGAGGAGGAGCTTGCACATGTTCGTAGTTTGCTTTTCTTTCCTCCTCCTCCCCCGCCATCAACACAGTAGGTTTTTGGTTTTATGCAGATGCATTAATTTTGGTGAGAGCACTACAATTGAGCCGAGACTGTGAAGACTTTGAAGACCACTTTTTGACTATATGATTACTGTATATTGGTAGACTCATTTGACAAGGGTGGTGTGACCCTATGTCTCTTTTGATACGATACGATGTAGAAACAATGTAACTTGTGGTTGGTCGTTAATGAAAGCTCAATAGTTATGTTCTCATTAAATACATTGTTGATTTACATGTTTGTGCTATGATTATGTTGTTGCATGATTGCTTGCTACGATGATTGCTTATATGTATATGTACCTATGACCTCTAGACAACTATTTATTTATTTAACGAATAAGACCTGACCTATCCAATCTTCTTCCTAGAAGAAAGATGCTGCCTCGAAGGAACACCGATACCAACAACCCTCTGCCTACGACAGAGGCGGAATTACAAGAGCGCATCTCACAGGCCATCGCACAGCACGAGGCCCTTCGCTTCGAACACACCGAAGGTACCTTAGGGAATAACCCACCCAATGGTAATGTTTAAGTCACCTAGGACACATTACAATATGTTTGGACATTTCCAAGTGTGCTATGCTAATGCTTTCTGTGAATGATGTTGCTTGTGTACAGGATGTACCTATAAGCAGTTCTTGGACTGCAAGCCCCTAAATTTTGACGGCACTGGGGGTGCTGTCGCCTTCATACGATGGGTTGAGAAGACGGATTCTGTTTTGAGAATGAGCAAATGTGCCCCAGAGCAACAAGTCACGTACATTTCTGGACTGTTTCTAGATGGAGCATTGTCGTGGTGGAACCTTTTGGTTCAGACGTTGGGTGAGGCTGCTGCGTATGCATTGATGTCGACTGAATTGAAAGAGTTGATGCATAAAAAGTATTGTTCTCGAGCGGAGATCCAGAAGTTGGAAACTGAATTCTGGAACTTGAAAATTGAAGGTCCAAAGGTGGCTGAGTATGTGCATTGATTTCATGATTTGTCTAGAGTTGTCCCTTATTTGGTGGAGCCGGAGTTTAAGAGGATAGAACGTTTCATCTGGGGATTGGCCCCTCAGATTCTGAGCATGGTGACAGCATCCAAGCCTCCAACCATTACCGAGGCTATTGACTTGAGTGTAGCGCTTACTGAAGAAGCAGTTAGGTTGGGCAAGTTTTCAATTTCTGAAACAAAGAAGAAAGAGACTCATGTAGAGTCGTCTGGGGATAACAAAAGAAAGTTCACTAACTTCAAGAAGGGTACTCGGGCGAATAACAACAACAATGCCAACAAGCGCAGAGATGCTAATCCGCCAACTGAGGCACAGACTGGCGCTGCAAATGCTGAAAATAGGGGTAGAGGGTACATGGGTACCCTACCAAAGTGTGACATTTGCCAATTTCATCATGCTGGTCGATGCAGGTATGGAAAATGTGATACTTGTGGAAAAATTAGGCATTCTAAGGAGGCATGCTGGTATGGTGCTGGGCGTGGAAATGGAGGACAAGGCGGTAACGGTAATGGAAACTGCGGTGGAAATGGAAATCAAACTGGGAATCGCAATCAGGGAGGAAATGGTAATTTCGGTGGTAACGGAAATCGTAGTGGTTTTGGAAACCAAGCTGGTAACGGAAACCGTTGAGCAAACAATAACAACAACAACCAGGGTGGTAATGGCAATGGACGCGGCCAAGGATGTTATGGTTGCAGTGATGTAGGGCACCTTAAGCGGGACTGCCCCAAGAACAATCAGGCACGTGGAAGGGTGTTCACAATTGGAGCTAGGGAAGCACGCTAGGATCCAAACGTGGTTACTGGTACGTTCCCTATTAACCAACGTTATGCATCTATGTTGTTTGATACTGGTGCCGATTATAGCTTCGTATCTCTAGAATTTAAGAATATACTTGGTTTAGTTGCAAGTAAGTTAGACATCCCGTACTCAATTGAATTGGCTAATGGAAAGCTAGTAGAAGCTAATGAGGTGATTAGAGGTTGTGTTATAGAGCTTGGAGAGCGTGAGTTTCCGATAGACCTTCTGCCAGTTGATTTGGGAAGTTTTGATGTCGTAGTTGGGATGGATTGGTTGTCTAGCAATCATGCAGAGATTGTTTGCCATGAGAAGATCATTCTCATTCCGATGGAGAATGAAGAGACGATCGTGATTCACGGAGAGAAGCATGATACGCCTTTATGGATTATTAGTTGTTTGAAAGCGCGGAAGTGTCTGCGTAAAGGATGTGTTGCCTTTTAGCTCATGTTGTGGATAAGGAAGCCGAAGAGCCGAAGCTCAAAGATATCCCTGTGGTAAGGGAATATCCTGAAGTCTTCCCCGAAGACTTGCCAGGATTACCTCCTCAATGACAAGTCGAATTCCACATCGACTTGGTTCCAGGCGCCGCGACTGTAGCCAAGGCACCTTATCGACTTGCGCCTTCAGAGATGCAAGAGTTATCCATGCAGCTTCAGGAGTTACTAGACAAGGGATTCATAAGGTCGAGCTTCTCGCCTTGGGTAGCTCCAGTGCTGTTCGTCAAGAAGAAGGATGGTAGCTTTCGAATGTGCATCGACTACCGGGAGCTGAACAAGTTAACCATCAAGAATCGGTATCCCTTACCGAGGATTGATGATTTATTCGACCAACTGCAAGTATCAAGCTACTACTCCAAGATAGATCTTCGATCGGGTTATCATCAGCTGCGGATTCAAGAGGAAAGTATACCGAAGACTGCCTTCAGAACTCGTTATGGACTTTACGAGTTTCTAGTGATACCGTTCAGATTAACCAATGCACCGGCAGTATTTATGGATTTGATGAATCGAGTGTGCAAGCCATATCTCGATAAATTTATGATCATGTTAATCGACGATATTTTGATTTATTCGCGGAAGAAGGAAGATCACGCACAACACCCTAGAGCCATTCTAGAGCTGTTAAAGAAGGAAAATCTCTACGCTAAGTTTTCGAAGTGCGAATTTTGGATTTGCGAAGTACAGTTCCTCGGTCACGTGGTAAACGAGAATGGTATTCATGTGGATCCCACAAAGATCGAGGTAATCAAGAACTGGGAAACTCCGAAGACACCGACTGAGATCCGACAGTTTTTGGGTTTAGCAGGCTATTATCGCAGGTTCATTGAGAATTTCTCCAAGATAGCTCAACCGTTGACCTCCCTTACTCAAAAGGATAAGAAGTACGAATGGGGAGATAAGCAAGAAGAAGCCTTTCAGCTGCTCAAGAATAAGTTATGCGATGCACCTATACTATCCCTACCCGAAGGTACCGACGACTTCGTGGTCTATTGCGATGCCTCGCGTCAGGGATTGGGTTGTGTGCTAATGCAACGCATAAATCGAGATACTCAATCCATCCAGGATCGGACAAGATGTACCAAGATCTGAAGGATTACTATTGGTGGCCAAGACTCAAGAGTGACGTTGCCATGTACGTTGGAAAGTGCCTAACTTGTGCCAAAGTAAAGGCCGAGTATCAGAAACCCTCAGGTCTTCTGCAACAGCCGGAAATACCCATGTGGAAGTGGGAACAGGTTTCTATGGACTTCATAACAAAGTTACCCAGGACCCCTAGAGGACATGATATGATTTAGGTAATAGTGGACCGATTGACCAAGTCTGCGCACTTTTTACCAATTAGAGAGAAGGATAGCACAGGGAAGCTAGCTGAGATTTACCTCAGGGAGATAGTAGCACGTCATGGAGTGCCTATCTCGATAATATCAGATAGAAATGGACGGTTTGTATCAAGGATTTGGCAATCCTTTCAAGAAGCTTTTGGTTCTCAGTTGAATCTAAGTACGACTTTTCACCCACAGACGGACGGACAGAGCGAAAGAACTATTCAGACGCTAGATGATATGCTTCGCGCTTGCGTAATGGATTTGGGTGGCAGTTGGGATATTCATCTACCTCTGGTTGAGTTTTCCTATAACAACAGCTACCATACAAGTATACAAGCTGCACCGTTTGAAGCTCTCTATGGAAGTAAATGCCGCTCACCGTTGTGTTGGGCTGATGCTGGTGATAGACAGATGGTAGGCCCCGAACTGGTCCAAGAAACAATTGATAAGACCATACAGATCCGAGAGTGCATCAAGGCGGCTCGTGATCGACAGAAGAGTTAAGCGGATCAGAGATGAAAACCTTTGGAATTCGAAGTAGGGGATATGGTTTTACTGAAAGTCTCTCCTTGGAAAGGTGTAGCACAATTTGGGAAACGTGGCAAGTTAAACCCATGTTACATTAGGCCGTTCAGGATATTGGAAAGGGTTGGTACCATTGCATACAAGTTGGAGCTACCAGAAAGAACTAAACGATGTTCATGATACATTTCAAGTATCTAATCTGAAGAAAAGTCCAACTCAAGAGATAGTTATCATCCCTGCGGATGAAGTGCATATAGACGACACTCTCCACTTCACTGAAGAACCCGTTGAGGTTGCAGATTGGAAAGTTAACAAGACTCGGATGAGTAGTGTTAAGCTTGTCAAGGTTCGTTGGAACTCGTGTCACGGCCCAGAGTTTACTTGGGAGCGTGAAGACCGAATGAAATCCAAGTAACCGCACTTGTTTCCTAACTCCCCTGCAACTGATAGCGCAGCTTCAAATTTCGGGACGAAATTTTCTTAACAGGGGGAGAATGTGACAATTGCCAAATTTCCATGTATCTATACATTAATTAAACAATAATTAGTGCTTTAATAACTGTGCTGATTTAAATTAATGACATGAATGCTTTCTGATTATTGTCATATACATACAAGTGCATCACATATTCCATGATTTCATATCAATATTGCATGCAACACTTTATGATTCAAATAATGCACAAAACAAAGCTAGCACAGTTATCAGACAAATCAGAAGTGCTGACGGGAGTTCAGTACTCAGACAGACATAATGTTAGAGCACAGAATGAGCCAGAAACCAAGAGTTACACTAGTATAGTGTGTAGGAAAGTAAGGATCATAAAACTGCCTTCCTAGTGATAGTTTAAGTGCCGGAAAGTGCCTAAAACTCACATAAACTGCAGAATTCAGCAAAAATTCAGCAAAAATCAGCATTTAAACAACTTAATATTATGCAGAATTATGGTTTAATGGTCCAGAATACTTTCCTAGGTGTCGGGAATCAAAATTTTCACAAAAGGTAACATAAAGCACACTAAACTGCATAGTTTAGCACCTTAAAGAACCGGTAACCAACCAAACAACCGGACGCTACCCGAAACACCAAATTTTCACTAGAAGCATTGTTTTACCATTTCTGAGCTAGTAATGGTCCCCAAACATCATAACACCTCTTATAATAACATAACAACTTATATCACTAACTAAACACTTCGATTTCCAACTAGAATTCTTAACTAACATTTGAAACTCAACTCTATACCCCTCCCCCCTGCGATGGTCATGAAGGTGGGCCACCACCTTGATTTTATTTCAATTCTTTAATGTATTTGCAAGACCCTTTGGAGACATATTTCCCTCTAGATAACATTATGTTGGTGATGATGATTTAAAGACCACTAGTCCTCATAATCTTTCATTTTTTCACCAACACTTCACCTCAAACTCTCTCCCTCTTCTGACGGCCGAAACCAAGCACACCATCATCATCATTTTCAAGCTTTGTTCATCAAATCTCAAGTGATACAAGGGTGCCAGGAGCTTAACTAGGAAGCTTGGTGACCTTGAAGCTTGAAGGACCTCTCTCTAGTGCTTTTAACCACCAAGTTCATCACCTTCATCATCCTTGATCTCTTCCCTAGTCTTGTGCTAGTAGTAAGGATCTTATCATCTCATTTTACTTCTTCTTATGATGGTTAAAAGTATATGGAAGTAACTTAATGTGAAGAACAAAAAGAATCAAGAACATAATCTCTAAAATAAAGCTCAAAATCATAATAATCTATGTTATTTAAGTGTATGTATGCTTCTTGATTGTTGATTGTTTGTGTTTATGGTGTTAAACATCATATGAAACTTGCTAGATTGTGATTAAACACATGACCTAGCAAGTGAGTGGATGATCTTGTGAAAAACCAAGATGAACATCCTTTATGTAAACTTGAACTTGAAATATGAAGTGATTTTCATGAATGATGATAATCAAAACATAATGTAGATCTTGTAGATGGATGATTTCAAAACTACTTTTCTCAAGAAACCAAGTTAAATTACAAGATTTACATAAACATGAGTTTTAAGGAAACTAATCACATTTTTAGTGTTAAATCAAGTGTAGAAACATGTTGTTAACAAGAAAAATTCAAGAAGAAATACTTTTAGAAAATCAACTTACAAGTTCTGAAAGTCAAAAATCTTCAAGAATGTGATTTATAAATAAATAACCACACTTTAAAGGGCAACTAAGCTTACTTAACAACATGCTAAGTTACTACAAATTTTTATAAATTTTCAAGTT
Organism: Helianthus tuberosus; assembly: GCA_030545235.1. Lineage (NCBI taxonomy): Eukaryota > Viridiplantae > Streptophyta > Magnoliopsida > Asterales > Asteraceae > Helianthus > Helianthus tuberosus. The sequence continues at coordinate 662,828 of JARYGA010054637.1, read as the reverse complement.
CATGGAGTAGTGTAAATGGTATGATTTTGGCTTATGGTAAGTGTTGTTTGATTTGTTGTTGAATTGTGATGATTTTAAAAGAAAATGATATGCTTTGAAAGCATGGAAACTTCCATTTTTAAGGGGAAACTATGGCAAAATGTTTCTAGAATTTATACACTTAGAAAAATATTTTTAAACAAGTGTTTACAAGTGTATTTTAACCATGATTTTTCATATAAAATTTGCCATAATTTTTGTTACAAAAATTACAAATATTGGAGGTTGGTTTTTGATAAATTAAAGTGACTAAATATCTATTTAGGAAAATATATATTTAGATGTCACAATGTGTGTGATTAGTTGTATATGATGTGTATTAGTTATATTATTTTAGGACTTGAAATAATATAACTCACCAAAGTGTAGGATCAATTTCAAACTTGAATGAGTCGTTCAGAGGAGTTTTTATCTATTTCAAAGGCGGAAACAGAGAAATAGACTTCGAAACAGCTTGAATATCACTTTAAAATGCTTTCTGATTAATATAACACTGATTACAATCACTGGATAAACCGGCAGCACCTCGGTATCCAAACACAAACTGTTCCCACTCCCCAACTGATTTCGCTTGGAATGATATATATAGACTTCATGATTTCGCTTGAAACAGCTTCAAACGAAATATCAATTGATGTAATTCCGCTTGAAAATGACAAATGTCATTTCAAGCGAAATCAACCACTTCAAGCGGAATCAACCTATTTAACACTAAAATCTACTATTTTCTCGTACAATGTGCCCTGATCTAACATATCTAGTACAAGACTCGATACAAGACAAAGTCGACAGATGTATGCACCAACAGACTCCCCCTCAGATGTTGACGAGTCTAAAGTGTCGAGTCTTCGCATCTTCAGTCTTTATCAGTCTTTGGGCTTTAACATACTCCTCCTCAACTTGTGCTGGAATCATATTCTGACTATTTAGACTTTTAATTCTCTTGATCAGATCTCTTGATTCCTTAAGTTCATAAGCATTAGCAGTTCCAAGATCGTGACCTAGCTCAATTTTTGCTCAGGAACAAAATCTGGCTTACCTGCATATTCTCTACCCAAAACATAAGTTTTCTGATAACCACTTGTAAAACAATCTTAGAATGATCTATCATTTATAGTCTCTGATGAACCACTTGCAGGAATATCAACTTCATAAAAAAAACTTTACTCATTTAAACATTGACTCCCCCTCTCAAAATGCTTAAACTTGTTCTTTTCAAACACACTTTCCCAAACTTGTTCATCATGTTTAGCACTTGGAATTTTGAAAATCAGCTTTCCAACATCAGTTGTCTAAAATCTTTTTGAATTTTTCAAAGTTTATACTAAAACACACCGAAAATGTTTTTAGATTTTTTATACTGAAAGAAATACAGTAAAGAAATATTTACAGACAATATTTTTGTGAGTTTGTGCAGGAGGATCATATCAGTTTTTGACAAGTCACGAGTACCGTTGAGCTTAGTTACACATTAAGAATTAAACAATTCACTTAGATTGCCGATATACTGATCCACTTAAATTCTCACACAAATTTCAACTAATTCAGGATATGAGTTAGATGAATTAAGAACTTAAACTTATTCGTGTGTCCCACTTCTTGAATATACTCCCGTATCCAGATCCCAATATTCAGTCTTACAGGTGAGTATACCACAGATGATATCTGTAAGGGGTTAATTGCGAAACCGTGAGAGCTCAGGTCAGAACTTCCGTTCAGCAGAGAGATGACGGCTCGACTTTTGGTGGGTCCCCTTTAGAGGATCTTTTATACAACAGCATTGATTAGCAATTTTATTGTCTTATCATTTTATGCTGAGGGTGGCGCTATATTTCAAGCAAGCAGAAAGTATTCTCCGGGGACTAGGCCATTGCTTCCGCATTATCAGAAGTCCCGGGATAATACCCCAGATATCACTGAGCATAAAGACCTAGTATCTCAGAAAGAGGGACCTTACAAACGAGATTTCAGGGGTTACCTATATATCCAAGTAGTGTTCCCCACGAAATAAGCAAGTTTAAATTTAAGTTTATATCCCGAAAAAGCTTACTAAATGTGTAAAAACCTATCGGCATATCATCAGTGAGACTGTTTAACGCTATTTAATCAATACATTTCTTTAGCATACTGTAACTGTCTACTGATGTACTATCATTTCCTCTTTTCTGACAACAAAACTCATTTTGAATTTTATCATGTTTTTTACTTTTTCAAATTTTCTAATGTTTTTGGATTTTCTGAAAATTTCTACTCCCCCTAAAATGCAAACACATTTCAGGAAATTTGAAAACAAACTATACAAGCAAAATGACAACTGATATCAAATCACTTCAGATCGCCATCCACTTGGTAAAAACAATCAGAACTCCCCCTTTCAACAAACTATTTTCCCATTGTGATTTCAAAACACTTAAGTTTGTTTTAATCAAATGGTTTTTCCAGAAAATTAGTTTTGTTGATTTTCAAACCACTTGTAGGTTAGGGGATAAACTCATCATTTTGTTCTCCAAAATACCACTTATAAGTATGATCCAATCAAGTTCAACTTAATGACATTGATTAACCATTTGAAGATGAAAACCTTCTTCAACCACTTGAAAAATATAACAGTTTAAGAAAATACCAGTTGTATCTTTACCAACTGTACCACTTGTAAGATTAACAACCAAGAAAGATGCCGATACCTGCTCCACGCTTACAAAGCTGGGAGCTCCGGCAAGTCCGGATGTTTACTTGTGAAAAACAGACATCCAAGCTTCACCAAACTTGGATGTTTCTTCCTCATCTGCACTTGGGTAAAATGTTGCTTTCTTTGTTTCATAGAAATCCTTTACCCCTTTGACTTTACCCTCAACCATTTTTCCCAAAAATCTTTTTCACGTTTCCATTAAAAACTTTTTCAATATCAAATTCATTCTTTTCAGAATAAAATTGATTTGAGATTTCAACTTTTCCAACCTTTGATTTAAAATTCTCAGCCCTCAATGGTGGAAAATGAACATCATCCATTGGCGGTACTGAGTTTTCTTCTTTAACCTCCACATGTGGCTCATCTGACTTTGTGGAATCAGATTCATCGCCAAGTTTCTCATAAAACTTCTTAACAACCCACATTTGGTTGTCATGTTTAGCTCTCTTTTCATAAAAATGAGTCTTTGAACATTCACCAACTTCATATGTTGAATTTTCAAAAATTTTGAATTTTTCAGTTGGTGGCTCATTTTTCTCAACAACCTTTTCCTTGAGTTTTTGAGAAACTCCCTGTTTTTTCTTTGTATTCAACGGACAATTCCATGCAATGTGACCAGCTTCATTGCATTTAAAACAGGTTCTAGTATCCTTTCTATGAAAAACTCCAGTTCCTATTCTCTTCTTTTCAGCAAGAAACTCTTGGTTTGATTGTCTCCAGAATGGGCTTTTTGCTTCTTCTTCCGAGCTTGTTCCTGAAACAAATGTCATTTTTGATTTAAAATCTCGGACATATTTTTCATTTTTATAGTTTTCTGGTGGAATAAATCCTAATCCTTTCTTTTTGAAATTACCGTTATGGTTTGGTTTCTTTTGAAAACCAGAACCAGAACCGTAACTTTTTTTCTTGTTTAAACGTTGTTGAACTCTTGAAGTGTATTTTTTAGGTTTTTCAGTAAGATTTACATCTTTTATTTTAGAAATATTGATTTCTGTAAGTTTGAAAACCTTTTTGATCTTTTCAAAATTAACACTTCTTATTGGAAATTCCTCATCAGAATATAATTTGTCTGAATCAATCAATGTATATGCCACTTTGATTGCTTCGTCATTCAAATTAGATTTTGATAACAAGAATTCTTTATTGTACACCCGTTTAACCGACGTCTTTGAACTGTTGATCAACGAACTCGAACTTTTGACGGACGAATTTGAACACCCAGACTCGGACTTTGACTCAGACTTTAACTCCGACTCCTCATTTGTATCCAACACCTGATCGACCACCTTTTTTATTAACTCGGACTCATGATCAGTGTCAGATGATGTAAAAACGACGTCAATGTTTTCTGGTAATTCATCGGTTATGTCAGACTTTAACTTTATATTGACCGCTTTTTCAACTTGCTCCTCATTTGGTTTTCTAGGCGAATACCCTTCCCATATTGGAGGCGGATACTTGTTATAACTAATACTCTGTTTCTTACCAGTATCCTTCTTCTTTGGCTTCTCGTCTTTAAATGCTTCAAAACCTGCAACAGTTGGATAAATTCGATCAATGAGATAATCAGAACTAGAATAACTTTGCAGTAAACGTCTAGTTCTCTCATTTTCAATCTTTTCTGTCTCCAACTCCTGCTGCAGCTTGGCACATTCCACAATGTAGTGATTTATCGCCTTCTGCTTTGTCATCGTCACAGAATTCATCATAGTCAATGCATCTTCTCTTTCAGAATTTGTCTTTTGAAGACCAGTCACTGTTCTATTCAGCACATCGTAAGATTCTTTCACATATTTGAGATTGAACAATAATTGTTCTTTCATCTTTTCAAGCTCAACCAATTTCTCATCTTTTTCTGCACATTCCTTGCAAGATTCTAAACACTTTAAGCAAGGCTTGATGACTTCCAAAATCTTTTCAACTTCGATGACTTTCTCAACTTCAACAACTTTCTCAGCTTCAATCACTGTTTCAGCTTCAGTCACCTTTTCTGTTTCAACCATCTCCTCAGCAACAATTTTAATTTCTTCATTTTGAACAGTCTCTTCTTTTTTATCAACACTTTCATTCTTTATTTTCTTTTGTTCTTTAGCTGCTTGTCTCTCCTTCAGTTTCTCCAAGCGATCTGCAAAATAAAACTGAAAACTTTCAGGAGATAGATGAGTTTTAGCAATATTAATACGTCTTTCTTCCTCATCATCAACACTATCATCAGTTGGTGATTGATCAAAATCTATCGCTTTTTCAGAACTATCATCTGAAGAACCAGAATCAGATGGTGTTTGATCAAAATCTAATGCTCTTTCGGAACTTTCATCTGAAGAACCAGAATCAGTTGATGTTTGATCAACAACAGTTGCTTCTTCTGAACTATCATCGGATGAAACAGATTCTTCTTCTTGTTTCTTCTCATGAACACCAATTGCTTTCATCCACTCTGTGAACAAATCCGGTTCTTGAACTATCTTCGCAATAAAAGCTTTAAAATTTCCATTCTCATCTGCAAACTGATCCCAGCTGAACCCTTCAGGTAATTTTTCATCATCTTGGTTTATTAAACATGCTTTACTATCAGCTGATATATATTTGTTCCAATTGAAACCTGGAGCCATTTTCTCATCATCTTGATTAATGATACCAGAATAAGCTTTCTTGTTAGCATCTTCAATCATTTTTCCATGAGCAGTTTGTGTTTCCTTTTGTTGATATGGTTGATGAGAAACTTGTTGATATATGGCTTTCTGATAGTAGTCATCTTTTCCAAAAGGATTCTTTGCTCCACTAGCCTCTTGATTTTTGCATTCTCTCTTGAAATGGCATTTCTCCCTGCATCGAAAACAAGTAACTTTAGATTTATCAAAACCCAAAGTAGACACGTGTGCATCCAGAAAATCATTTCTCCCTGTGATCATTTTAAACTTTTCTGCTCTTCTCAAAACACTAGCTAGACACCATTTGATGTCCATGAGCTCCATTTCTTCAGCGTCTATCTGATCGTAATCCTCTTTTGTTAGCATAGGATTCCCGATTCTCCCTGCAACCAACCCTTCATATGATTGTAGCACAGTTGCAAGTAAAGACATGTGATCTTTTGCAATTTCTTCAGAAAAACTTTGACCCTCTGGAAGATTCAATGCAATATTGCACTGTATCACACAACCACCACCTTTTGTGCTTTGAGAATGGAAGCTTGATGATGAACTCTTTGGATTTAAACTCGGGTATGAAGAAAAACCACTGCTGCTAATAGGACTTTGTTCAACATTTTCAGATGAGTTTCCAGCACTAAACGCAGTTTGTATTTTCGGACTCTTTTCAGCTTCTTGAACATTGCCTTTGTAGTACATTTTCAAATCTTGTTGACCACTCGGATTACTCATCCTCGTAATCTTTTGTTGTTCAAGTTCTTGTCCTTCAATCTTCTCGATGAACTGAGAAATCGTCAAACCATCATAAACTCCAGTGTTCTTCAAGATCATAAAAAATGTACCCCACTCTTTTTGAGGTAACGCATCAGCTAGTTTGTCGACCCATTCCTCTCGGTCTTTGGTTATACTTAGCAATGACATAGAACGCACTAAGTGGCAGTATCGTTCAATCAGTTTCTTTGTATCTTCCCCTGGAAAACTTGTGAACAGATCGAATTCTTTTTTAAGCAATGACTTTTTACTTTTGATCATATTTTCACTTCCCTCAAATTTGATTTTAAGTGCATCCCAGATTGATTTTGAAGTTTTGTCATGTTGCAGCAACACAAAGATGTCTTCTTTAATGGCTTGCTGAAGCAAACTAATCATCATCTTTTCAGCTCTGTACATGTCTCGTTCTTTGTCATTGAATTCAGAGATTTCTTTCTCAACTTGCAGATCAGTACGTGGTAATACATATTTCTTCAAAATACACTCCCAAGATCTCAAGTGATTGGCTTGTACCCAGTTTTCAAATCGATATTTCCAACTGTAATACTCCTCAATGCTCATTAGCTTCGGGGGTTTTTGTGTAGTTCCGGTCTCATTTTCCAAGTTCATGTTTTGAGCAATGGTAGCCGGAGTAGTCGGGGATGTCGCAAACGCGTTGTAAAATTCTTCACTCATGATTCGGAAACTTTTTCACAACCACAGTTACTTTCAAGCGAGATAACACCTTCAAACGGGATCACCAACTTTCAAACGAAATCACCTGCAAACAGCTTCAAGCGAGATTAAGATTTCAAGGGGGATAAGAAATTCAAGCGGAATCACTTGTTTTCGTTTGAATTTCAAGTGGAATAACAACTGAAGCGAAATTACTGATTTCACTTGTGACGTTTCAAGAGAAATAACACCTTTTCAAGCGGAATAGGTTATTTCGCTTGAAATTGCAACAACTTTTCAAGCGGAATTACAAGACACGTTCAAGCGAAATAAGAACTTTTGTCCATTTTTGTCATTTTTAAGCCGAATTTTGTTCTAATTTTCTCAAGAATTTGTTAAAACACTGTTTCGCTTATATTGTGAAAAATTCAGGCCATTTTAACCGAGAAAAGTTGTTCAATTGATAAAAGAAGGTGTAGATGAAAGAGAACGAGATGAAATCAAGCTGAAATCTGCAGAACTCCTCCTCCTGTGCCCTGATACCACATGTAGGATCAATTTCAAACTCGAATGAGTCATTCAGAGGAGTTTTTATCTATTTCAAAGGCAGAAACAGAGAAATAGACTTCGAAACAGCTTGAATATCACTTTAAAATGCTTTATGATTAATATAACACTGATTACATTCACTGGATAAACCGGCAGCACCTCGGTATCCAAATCACAAACTGTTCCCACTCCCCAACTGATTTCGCTTGGAATGATATATATAGACTTCATGATTTCGCTTGAAACAGCTTCAAGCGAAATATCAATTGATGTAATTCCGCTTGAAAATGACAAATGTCATTTCAAGCGAAATCAACCACTTCAAGCGGAATCAACCTATTTAACACTAAAATCTACTATTTTCTCGTACAATGTGCCCTGATCTAACATATCTAGTACAAGACTCGATACAAGACAAAGTCGACAGATGTATGCACCAACACAAAGTACCAAGAATTATAACACAAAATATTACCAAAATTCCAAGAAAATAAATATATAATGTATACCCAAAATTTGGACAAACCGAACAAGGAATATAACCTACATAAATATCCCGGAAATTGAGTTCATATATATATATATATAGGGACAAGTAAGTGAAACGGTATTTTGAAAACCAAGAGAACGAAAATATGATTTTTACAAGTGTAACAAAGATATATCATATTTTTGACAAGAAGAAAATGTATTATTTTTGGGGAAAATATATATTTTCTTAAGAATATATATATTGGTGATTTTTGTTTAATTAAAAATAATATTCCGGAAAGTATAAATACAAAAATTAAGCATAAGTAAATACAATAAAAATACGTATTCTCGTACGTATAAATACACACCGGAATACGCCACCAATACTTGGCGAAAATACATAAGGTTAAGAATACATGTATAAGTATATCCATCCTTGGGGAAAATACTCTTTGAAGGATTACAAAACAATTAAGTTAAAATATATTATTTTAACAAATATTCTATTAATTAATAAATATAATTTAAGTTAAAATATTTATTATTTTAACAAGTAATTATATACTTTGGAATAATAATTATGACACCAAGAAATGTAACTCAAAGATACTAATTAAGTCTAAAAGACAAGGCACGACCCATCCGTCTAATGAACCGTAGCACGTGTGTAGGTAGTCGTGCGACCGAGAAGACGCTTTGAGTTATACCGAGTTTCGAGACGCAAGACTGTGAGTTCATGTCCCCCTTTTCTTTTAACTGTTTTCAGTTTTATAACTTCAGGGGTGAAATGCATGTTACAAATGTTTACAATCATTTATAAATGGTATGGTTTCTAAGGAATGAATTGTTAGATCATGTGAATGGGTAGGCGCACACTTAAGACAATTAATCCTCGTATAACGACCGAGTGACATGAGTGATAGATCTATTTGGGTGTTGCGAGCCCCACCCCTGGGCCGGAAGTGGCCGAAGGTGGTGACTATGTCTTCCAGCCGGAAGCCCGGTGCAAAATCTGCTAGGTTTGAGCCTTCCTACGCCGTTGCACACATATTAATGACCTTGCAAATCATTAATCGATCTGTTCATAGACGCTTTCATACCAGGGGTTACAAATACATACATACATACAATGATTACAAAGTTTATTACGAGCTCACATACAAAACACATGAACTCGCTCAACTTTTGTTGATGTTTTCAAACTACATGTATTTCAGGAAATTGATTATGGATCTGGCGGTCGTACAAGGATTTTCAAGTTGTGTCTTCCATAAATTATGTCATCCTGCATTGAAGGGTTTGAATCGTGTACCTTATCTTTGATAGGATACATGGTTCAAAGCCTCATTTTATTAGTGTCTTTTGTGAAGTCCAGTATGGAACTTAAACAATTTAGATGGTTTGTACTATGAATTTGGAGTCTTGGATTTATATTAAACAATATGGTTTGTATTATTTTGAAACTTAAATATGGATGAACATCATGGTTTCTATCATATAGTTGTTTGTTATGGTTGAATGCAATGATATTAAGCAAGTCACACGTAACACGCTTCCGCAAAAGTCAGGGTGTGACAAGAAGCCGTTTACGAAAGAAATCGAAAGTTTAAAAGACCAAGGGGTTAAACGTGTCAACATGTTAATTCTTACCTCTGAATGACCTTTTAACGAACCCGTGCTTCGTAATGTTCGATTATACTCTCGAGAATACTTGATAATAAATTCACAAAGTTCCGGTATCGTTATGTGATAATTATGAAAAATATCAAGAAGATGGGTTAAAAGCGTCAACATGTTCAAATTAACCTCTAAGTGACCTTTACACGAAACCTAAAGCTTAACGATACTCGATTTCACTCCCGAGAATAATTATAATTCATCTCAAAGATTATTTGTGCCTAATATATACCTCAAAATACTTTAGAGGGGTTAAACATGTCAAAAATTAAAGAATATAAGAAGTTTTAGAGGACCAGGGACTAAACTTGACATTTTTGAAACCTGGTGTGTGCCCTAGCACAACGCCACAGCCTACCCCTTTTGCTCTGGCACGACGCGACGGGTTCATTTTCGCATAATTCTACTTGCAGCTGCAGGTTTGTTACTTGCAGCCCACACATACCATCTTCACTCACAATTTCGAAACTAGGGCCTCTTTGATGGTTTATAACATCTGGTTTACACCTGGAATGATCTTATAACTCCTCTAAACACTTGGCAAGATCTGGTCCAATCTCTAAAACTATAAACAGGCTTCAAATTTCACTTGAACACTTGCACCTTTCATCCATTCTTCCTATTTCTCTCAACATGGAAGCTCCTGAATTATTTGAGAGCATCCTCTGAGTTCTTTTTAGTCCCTAGAACCATTTGTAAGTGTCCTTTCATGACCAGTTCATTTTATTTGGCTTAAAAAGCCGAAAAGTCAAGCGTTTACGATAAACGCTTTGACTTTTAGTTAGACCGTAAACGGTCAAGCCATTGTTCGCAACGAAAATGGCTACGTGATCGTAATTAGGTAGATGTTAAACCCTCAAAAGGGCACCTCCTAAGAATCACGTTTGCTTGGTCAATTGACGACTCAACATAATATTGTTTTAAAAAGTCAACGGGTCAGTTTTTGAAATAATTGCGATATGTGTCTAGAAGTATTCTAAATTACGTTTTATCATTTAAACAATTTGGTAATAATTATTAGAACATGTGTAAACATGTTCGGCTCGTCAATTCCAGTTTTAGGGTCGGTTCGCAACCGAAAGTCGCGAAGTTTGACTTCTGCGTTGACTTTCGATTATGAACCGAATTAGATTAGTTTGTTACTGATTTTAGGTTCCGTTATGATCGTAATATAATGTAGCATAACCCTATAATGTTATATTACACGATCATACTAGAAATCTGAGTTTTTGCATATGTTCCGTTAATATGTCGTACTTTGACTAATATGCCCTTTTTTAGCAAAAATAAGGTTTTAAACACCAATAAGCTTTCAAACAACTTAGGTACTGATATGTTAACATGTTTTGCATATTTTGATGTTACGAACCTGATCATAAACTGAGTTTGCGTGCAATATCGTTATTTATGCTTTAATATTGACCAAAATGCCCTTTAGGCGCATAGATCGGTTTGAAGCATAATTTATCATACCAAACTCATAGATTACTGATATAATATCATAATTAGGATAATTTTGGATGTCCATTCAGTTTACAAACTGAGTTTACGCATACGTTCTTGAATTATGTCTATAAATGACGATAATGCCCTTCTTGCACCTAAAATGATTTAAAAGCATAATTTTCATGCAAAACCTTTTTTTTGTTACTGATATGTTATATTAATTAACATATTTTAGTCATATAGACCTGGTCATAACATCAGTTTTCCTTAAACATCGCACATATCGTCATTTAACGATTTTAACGCAGTTTCGGCGCGTAGTATGGTTTTAAACCATAACTACCAATTAAGACTTGTTACCTACTAATTTTATAAATCATTTTAAATATTTTTACAGTAGGTATATGGTATAAACTCAGATTCCCAAATTAGCCTTCAAAACTATGTGTGAAATTACCGAAATGCCCCTACGGAGCATAGTTTGGTTTTAAACTATAAAACACACATATGTTTGATATCCTACTGATATTATATCATAAATAAAATATTTTCAAAGAATGTGTATGGTCATAACATCAGATTGTACGCAAGTTTCTTTATACGTCGTAAAATGACCGAAACGCCCTTATGAGGCATAGTTTGATTTTAAAACCTTATCGGGCATACAAGTTGATATTATAACTTTTTTAAAGAATATTGGCATATGGAACTTGTTCATGACTTATCCGGTTACTCGTTATCGCTTATACGCGTACGGTTAGACTTACATAACTAGTTTACGTAAGTTTGCGGAAACGAGTTAAACTATATCATTTTAATTTCAAAATCCAGAATGTATTTAGTTTACCCATATTATACAAGTCTCCATACTTGTTGGGTCTAAATTACATTCCAGTCCGGTAATCGCTTAATCTAGCGTTTTATACCCTAAAATCCTTCTTTAAACTAACCGGTCTAAGTTTACAACTTAAATAAGACCCGTTAGTAATCTAATAGGTTAATAAAAACCTTCGTTCCAGATTAGGAGCCCCGATAAAAGCTACTTGCACTAGTTTGAGTACATTATACGACTGAGTAGATAAATCTTGCATTTAAAAGCTCAGGTAAATACTTTTAACTTATTTTCCCTTATACGGGCTTGGGATATGGTAAAATATATTACCACTTGGTCGGGTATGGAATCATTAATCGTATAGTGGTTAATTCATTGACATAACCCGTTTTAATCTGTTTTGTTTGATACATAAACATTGGGGGTTAATACGCCCGTGTCCTGGATATCATCGGCTCATTTCATTTGTAAATGGCCATGACTTAAGCACGGGGTGTAGGCATACACCTGACAGTTGCGTATGTAATAAGATATAGATAACTTCTTGTGATTTTATATCAGTGGTGTGTCGGTTAATCACGTCTCGGCTTCTATCCCGGGCCCTAAATGTACGACATACATGTAAATCTGATACAAGATTATTTTTATATAATTGTCTCAAGTTATAAAAGTGATATTTTTGTGCCTTGTGCCCTTAAACCAATTTTCATAAACATTTTCAAATGAGTCAGTTAATTGTATTTACCAATGTAAACTGACGTATTTTCAAAAGACTAAGTGACAGGTACTACTCGTAATTGGCTGGAAGCTTCTGGGCGTTAAGTAGAGGATCTTGCAAGTCTGTAATGCCTTATGTCTGTTGAACATGTTGTGTATTTGATTTAGATCTGCCTGTGGATTTAATATTACAAGCTCGTATGTAATTATCATTTCAGTATTTTCTGATAATTGGGTTTGTAATAATATTTTATATTCCAAGACTTCAGCTGTGCTGTTCTGTGTATGTTTGACTATGACGATATCAATCTTACGTTACAATACTCCTCACCGGGCCCACCGGGCTGAGCTGTAAATATCACGGTGTGACAGATACTAACCGAATTCCCTACGTAATGAATGGACGATACTGACCAAATTATTAATTATTAGACCAATTATATATAGGTATTTTAATGATTATTTTAATTTTGTATTTCTACATATTACCCTCCTCAAACCTTACCATAACTTTGCTATTGGTGAGATTTACTGAGTATTATGATGATGATTTAATATTATATCTTTATGTGATGGCTTGTTATTTGAACAATAACGACAAAGTTACTCTTTAGCAACGATTTGTTTGTGTTTTGACATATATTGACAACTAGTAACGCATTACAACATGACCATATCACACCCTGATTTTTGACACTCGAGTGAGCAATTTATCGGTCGATAACTGTCTTGAGTATAATGCAGCGGAGGACATGCCTTTTTCTTTAGTATTAAACAACTCTTGAGATTGTCCATAGCTTTATAGCCTAGTGGCATCTTGGGGGTGAGATAAGGCTTTGTGACCAACAGGTCCTGTGTTCGATTCCCACAATGGGGGGTTTTTCTTATATTTTTTGGGCTTTCTCATGAATTGGTGTATTGGCATTATGCCTAGTGGAGGTGAATATGATCAGGTGATTCCGCTGGTAGCACGATAATACTCCAGTGGTCCGTCAGTGATCCAAATTTGTCGTTTAAAAAAAAACAACTCTTGAGTTTAATAAAATATTATTCATAAATGGGGATCTAAATATCACTTGTCTATACAAAACATTTTCTTTACAAGAGGTAATAAGATTACATCATTTGTTGTTTCCTGACAGTTTTTACAAAATTGTGATATTCAGACCACCCGTAGTGGGGCGTGATTTTTAAAAAAAATTGAAAAAAAACGCCGCAAAACGCCCCTCCCCCCATTACGGCAGGCGTTTTTAGGCGTTATATTTGAAAAAAAAGGTTGGGCGTTTCAATTAAAACGATGTGCACATGTTTGTTGAACCAATCAATGGTGAGCATTTGTATGACTACTTTGACTAGCCAATCACCATCCATCCATGTGTTTGCTTTTTTTTTTTTTAATGATTGGAAGGGGCTTTATTAGGTATTATTCCCACTACACCACTTTTGCAATAACGCCCCATGCAGACTGGGATGACACGTGTCGGATAATGCCCCATGGTGGGGGCATTATATTTCTTCACCACTACACATGGTCTCATAATCTCTTCAATATCTACCCTTGCTAAATATTTTCATTCATGTTTACTTGAAAATGTATTGAAAATAATACGTCTTGTTAATAACATTTAAGAAACACTATTTTCATATAAGGCATAAGCAACATTAAAGCTATTTTCAAATTACTACACATTCAACGAGTATCATAGCGGGTACTACGATGATTACATACTCGTTTTTATGTACAATTTACCTATCGTGCTCACGTGCCCGGTTTGCCGTTTTGCAACATATACCAATTTGATCAAATTTGAAACACACTCACGTGTTCCAAATACTTTATTAAACTTACTTGAATATATTTAATATAAACTAATGTCATTTTTCAAACATGAACAAGTTTATACATTTGTAAAAGAGATGAGGCTATTTACCTAGGAAGTTGGACGGAGCTTCTAAACTTGGTTTCTAATCCAAGAAATGTTTGTATTTCTGAACCTTGAAGCATCTTGATGACTAAGTTGCGGGGCATAAAACCACGCTGAGTGGCAACCAAACGACGACCAAAACTGGGAAAAAACGTAAACTAAAAACGAGAATTTCTAACACCAAGTAACCAACGTGAAATAAAATGTAGACAAATTAAAATTTACACTGATACGTATTAGAAAGTTGAGGGGGTAACCAAATGTGACCACCAAATACCCTGCTAAGTAGCAATCAAACGACAATAAAATTCGAGAAAAGCATAAAAAAAAACTAAAAAAAATAAACTCTTTTAAAACCCTAAAGTTTTGTTACAAAAATTAAAAACCATAAAATTTAATATGCAAAAAAACTTGCAAAATACAAAAGAAGACACTATTCCATATTATGTTAAGAACTAATATATGAGTAAATTACAAAAAATAATCCTTTATGTTGACACCAAATTGCAAACTATGTCCTTTACTTTCAAAAAGTAAAAAAAATGTACTTGATATTTGCAAATTGTTGCATATTATGTCCTTTAGCCTTAACTTGGTTAGTTTTCTTGGTTACATCTGACCAAGTAGATCCATAAGAGTATTTTGGTTAATTTACCCTAAATACTGAAATAAATAAGATTTTATATATCTATTATCTATTATCTATAACTTCTAATAAAACAAAACAAGCTGAGGCCACATGTCATCCACTTAAAACACTTACTGCCACCTGTCATCTCCTAACGCTGCTGGCTTTGGAAAATGGCGCTCAAAATTTTGCTTTGCCTTCACCGTTCTCTTTTTCCATTTTCCCTTTTATCAGTTTTCCTTTTCCCTTTCCAAAACCCTAAGGGCATGTTTGGCTAAGCTTTTCAAAACAACTTATTGACTTTTTGGAAAAGTCAGTATGGAGTGACTTATTGACTTATTGACTTTCCCCCTCACATACACCCTCATTGCCAAACATCATTTTGAAGCTTATGACTTTTCAAAAAGCCAATAAGTCAATAAGTTGTTTCAAAAGGCTTAGCCAAACATGCCCTAAATTCAACCATGGCCGCAAACCTCTTTCCCCATCGTTTAATTTCCTTTTCATTCTTCATGTTTACATCTTCTCTTTGAACAACCCTAACGGAGACTCTCCTAATCCAACCGATTGATTTTCACCTGATATGTTTTTGACGGGTTAGGGTTTTTCAATTCCCCATCAGTAGAGAAGAAGATGAAGGTTAGTATATGCTTCCGAATGTTTGATTCTAAGCAGGGCCCTTCTTGATTGTTGTATCTCATATTGATTTAAGGTATCTACAGGTCTCTTAACTTTCGATTTAAATACCAATTTTCCTCAAATTTTTTCAGCATCAATCTCTTCGCGGATGGGGGATCACCCGGATATCATGCTTCAGGTTAGGGTTTTTCAAAATCTTGATTATTACATGTTAAGTTGGCTATTGTGGTTCACATTGCAAATACTTCTATTGAAAACGGGTTTTGCATGATAGGCTTTGTTCAACTGGTTGTGTAATTCTTCTGAGATTTGACTGATTCTTACTAATTTTCCTTGAAAAACTAAAAAAAACATTTGGTATTTCTTATGTTTGCACATGTAAAAGATGCCCTTTTGGCATTGTTCGTTGTGGATTTAGGTTAATTCACATGATTTAGGTTTATCTCCATTTCAAGTTGTAAAGTTATTTAGCAAATCAAATTGATCTTTCCCCTGGGGTAGTATTTTTCATTATAACAGGGGACTTGTAATTTTTTTTTCCAAATAATTAAAGAAAATACCGACTATTCAAAAAGTGATCTGCTTTTAACAGGTAGATGTTCCTCCACCTACATTAGTTGATTTTAGTTTACTTCAAGACCCCTGAGTTGAACAACTTTAGAAAATCGAATATTGGCTATACACATGAGAATATAAGTCAGATGATTTTGATGGTTTTGACCTATTTACTTATGAACTGGTTGGTCTTGGAGACTTGAGACTCTTG
Source organism: Helianthus tuberosus (assembly GCA_030545235.1). NCBI lineage: Eukaryota > Viridiplantae > Streptophyta > Magnoliopsida > Asterales > Asteraceae > Helianthus > Helianthus tuberosus. Next base: position 646,374 of record JARYGA010054637.1, on the reverse strand, counting down.
GCTGTGTTTTTATCTCAACGGGTCAAATAATAATGAATTAAAAGGGAAACTTGACAAACAGGGTTGAACACTTGGATGAGTTGAAATTTGTCCATACTTTTTTTCAACACCATACAAGACTTGATGTATAGGCAAAGTACCAGTACCTTTGGAGAAGAGCATAGAGAGAAACTTTTGTAGGTGTTCGCGTCTTTTGGTTCTTTCTTTACTCATGTAGCCTTCCTTTATCTTCTTCTAGCTTATCAGATAGTACGGATCAAAACGGGTTGTTTTATAAAATAAAGCATTATGTTGCGAAGGGTGAAAGCACATTCAACCAAAGATGGGTTCATGATCAGATGGTAATGGCTCAAACGAGTCGTTTTAAGAAAGTATTGATTTCGTTCAATTTAAAAAAAGATCTGACCAAAAATGATTTATGATTAGATGGTAACCGGTCAAAATGGGCTGATTAGATGAAGAAAAATATATATGATTTATGTTTATCGATTGATAGATTAGGTTTAGGTATGTTTGTCATTTGAATAAAATATATATGATTCATAAACAACTGATTATGTGTCCACAAACTCACTAAATAAAAGTGTATGACACTATATCAGAAGGCTTGATGTTCTAAGGTATGATTTTTTTATTCAAAAAAAGAAAATGATTTTACTTTATGTGTCTTGGTCTGCCAGGAGATAGTACTGGCATGGTAGTGCTGGACACTATATCAGAAGGCTTGAGTTATGAAGGGTTTAACCTGGTGCAGAGGAGATCAACCAGCTCATGCTGGAATTAGTGGCCAGATGTTACGATGGGTTTAACCTGGTGCAGAGGATCCGGGTGGGATTCGCTTGGTTTAAAAAGAAGAAATATGAGTACCAGGTTATACCTTTAATAGTACTGATATAATTACTCCTCATTTCTGCACATAATCCACTCCATATTCTATAATGGGCTGACTGTACTGCCACTTTTTTATTTCTAATTGGAATCATGATGCCGTGATTATTGATTCTGTTTTATACACGCACATATAGTTGATCATAATTATTAGATTATGTTTAACCAAATGGCTTGATTGATGCTCTTTTCGTTCAATTTCAATTTCAGGAGAAACAGCTATTGAATTTGCTGAGAGGAACAAATATAAATTACATAAAGATGCATCTAAAATAGTTTAGGGTGACAGTATGCGACAACGGAAGGCAGTTGGGGGCTACTTTTTTTTCGATGACTCGACGAGTGACGTAATGCATACGCTACTCTCTTGCTCTATTTTGTTCCTCTCATGTTTAGTAGTGATATACTAAGTATGTTTTCTATGTATAAACTGCTCTATTTTGTTCGTCTGGTAGTGGTGTCGAATCCACGGGAAAAGAAGGCCAAAACAATCGTGGATTTAAGATAAGATGAGTATAATTACATGGTTGCTGTAGAGACAGCAACATTTGAAAAAAGCCGGTTACATTGAAGCCTGGTGCAGATAAATACAAAATTCGCCGTTCACAAAAAAAGAGTAACATGATTTTAGGTCTTGTGCATTAATAATACATATAGATCAATTTTTACCCCCCTCCTTTTATCACTTATCGGTTTGTGGTAATCTTATGTTACTTTTTAAGTTTTAAAAATTGTAGATTGATCTACAGGGAATATTAGCAAGTAATTTTGTTCCTTTCAGCCAAGGGGTACTGCTATCATTGTTGCAGCAATTGGCATGTGATATTGGGAATGATACATCTAAGAAACTTGGTTGGATGATGGATGTGGTGGTGGTGATTAAACCAACTGATGGGATCATCACAATGCATACAAGGCCCATATTTGAACAAGGGTACTCGATCAGATGAGTGTTCCCACAACTTCAACTTCAGCTGCTGAGCTTTCCAGTACTCGTGTGGTCACGGAACTCATAAACTTGACGTTAAGGAGCATGTAAGTAATTTAGAGATTATTAGAATTTTGTAATCAGAATTGGACATTTTGGTTTCACTTAAGAATTATTATTATTATTATTATTATTATTATTATTATTATTATTTTGTAGTAATTCTTATGTATTAGCTTTGTGTTTTAACCACTTCACACAACACCACGTTTGATGACATTTTGCATGATAGTTTAATCATGGATAGGTAATAACGGCCCGAAAGCATTATCTTCCCAAACTAATTTTATTCGTAGGGATTGGTGGTTATTCATTCTTTTGGGCAATATGCTAAAAGAAAGTATGTTTCCAGTAATATTTTTTGAGGATAAATGCAACCTGAATGTAGAGAAGGGTAATGCTTGATTCAAATATTTAGCTTTTGTTCCATATCAATTTAAACATAAAAAAATTGTTGGTAATTTGTACAATGGTAGATTCTCACTTATAGCTTTCGTCACTTCTAGAGTTGTAAAATGATAAAATGAAAGTGGACTCAACATGTATTGATTAAAAATTATTTTATTAGTTTTAACGTTTTTATTTTATTTTATGGTTATATAACACTATATGCGATAAAAGGTTGAAAATTTGGGTTTTATTTGCTATTTGCAGATCTTCTAGCAAACTCTTATAGTAATGTAAGTTTAAAAAAAATGAGGTATAAGGTTATGCACATAAAAATATAGTCCACTTTAGACCCTTTTGGCCTGTTAGTTTTTCAAACCTAAATTATGTGTTCAAAAGTTAGTTGGTTGAAATGTCTCCTTTACAATAGAACACTTGAAACTTGTGAGCTGTGATAACTATAGAAATTTATAAACACTTAAACATGTGCCCATTTGCCAGGTTTATCCTCTTCTTCAAATTTTCATATCTAAATCTAAATCTATATTAATATTTTAATGTGTGGTTAGGTATGGTAGCTGCCCTGACACCGTTACACGTGATGGGAGTTCCTGTACGCGCTTCAACATTGGATGGCCTTGACTCCCTTCTCTAAGATCCCGCGAGTTTTGCGGGTGGACTAACACACAAATATTAGAGATGAGGTGGTTATCGGCAATTATAACGCAAAGAGGTGTTGTTTTGGTTGTCTCCTGCGATTATAGCGTGGGTGACATCTTATACATGTTATTACATTGGAATTCCGCTTGATGCCAGCAATGTATTCACGTTTCTGGCAACGATTAAGATCATTCAAGAGCCAATTCGTCTTATTGCTGATACTTCAGCCGTGTTTATAGAAGCAAGGGTGGCGCTAATGCGTATTCTTAAGTTTTTGAAGGCACCCGAGTTGCAAAAAGAACGAAAGAAGCATGTAAACGTTGGACACCAATCGCTAATAATCAACGCTGACGCTGGTCTCTTAGAACATTCGACGGATGCCAGTTAAAAGTAAACAATTAATATCGTTACCAAGCATGTCGTATGTGTCGTAACAGTTTTGGAACAATTATTACTAGATATGTTTTGTTGTGTTAATCTCACTTCAGACTCTTTTTTTTGTTTTTACTTTTTTCCCTAAAATTGGTTTCTACTAAATATCAATCATATCATGCATAGCATTAACGCATTTCCTTTACAACTTTTGTCACACAATGTTCGTTAGTACCTTTACATAGATGAATTCGTATGTGTTATCTATTACTCTACCTTCATTTTTATGTTCACACTGCCGGTGCAAGTCATTTTGGACAAAAGGCATGAAAACATCATGAAGGTGTAGTTGACAAAAACTTAATGTGTAACGAACACTATGTAGATGTACTATTGGGACGTGCTCAACTGTCTCAAAATATTAGGCTAAACAAATCACAGTTTAACGCTTCTACGTTTAAATTTTTTTATGTGTTTAGTTGGTGTTTAGCCACCCGCGAAACTCGCGGGTTCTTAGGCTAGTATATAATAAACAAGAAGATTTGGGCTGACGTGGCATTAGATTAGAGCATATAGAAATCCATTTTGGCGGGAAAACGATATGGGCTCTAAAATTCACACGCGGACCTCCACTTCTTTGATTTGGTACCCGACTATTCGGACCCTATATATTTTTTGTAACCCTAATTCCTTTCATTCTTCCTTGAGAAGCTACTAATCTCTCTATCTACTTCTTCACCGTCACTTCTTTTCTAAAACCTATGTATGATTTTGGTTAACTATCTTCTCATCAATCAATTGATTATATCATCTCTGAAATCTCAAGTCCATTTCGGATCCAGATGTTGTTCAAGGTAAGAATGTATCTGTTACATTAATGCCCTGGTGATGGAAGATTTGGGTTGTCGGAGAAAGCATACGGGCTCCATAGCGGTTCATCGCAACAACATCGATTCAAAAGTTCAAGGTATGATTTTCCTTTTATGGTGTTTTGCTTATATTTCTATTCAGATTAATTTAAATATGCTATGTGACGTGAAATCTAGGGTTTGTGTTTGCGTTTTGGATTGGAATTGAATCTCAGTTTTTCGTGCTTAGTTGTGTGTGAGAGTCTATGATGTTTTTCAACGGTTCTGATTGTTCAAGTTTTGGTAATCTGGTTTGTTTATTAGTTTTTATTGTTATTGAAGAATTTATCATTGATTTTCTCGTGGATTTTGCATATGGATTTTTTTAATCAAGTTTGGATTGGATTTAATAATTTGTTTTTTAGATAAAGCTAAGGAGATTCAAGGATTCAGTCCATGTAATATGTAATGGTATGTGTGTTTTTTCTTTGTTTTTTTAACAATTATGATCTGAATCATCGAACGTTTTTCCATGAGTTATCTGATGGAAAAAATACATGGCGTTATTATCAATAGCTTCAGTGAATAAGATGTACATATTAGTATAAAGCGGGCTGCTGATGTTCTTCAAACCAAGCAGAATGGGATGATTCATCAAGCTTACAGTTTCCTGGTTAAATGATATTTGCAATATTCATATTTTAATATTACTGCAAATTAACAGTTTAATGTATGATTATTTGTATGATTTCACAGAGCCCAGATGGGGATATGATTGATTGTGTACACATCTCTCACCAGCCCGCTTTTGATCATCCATTTCTCAAAGACCACAAAATTCAGGTCTTTTATATTAAATTCATTCAAGATTTCAAAAATTTTAATTAAATATTGATTGTTTTTGCAATTTTAATATAATTTTGTTATGGGTTTGTTTAGATGAGGCCAAATTATTATCCAAAAGGACTTTATGATGAGAACAGAGTGTGCAATGAAAGAGAGAACAGAATCAAGCAGCTCTGGCACGTGAGTGGCACGTGCCCTGAAGATACAATCCCCATAAGAAGAACAAAAGAAGATGATGTGTTGAGAGCAAGTTCTTTTAAAAGATATGGGAAGAAGAAACACACTATTAGTAGAAGCATCACCCCTAACTCTGCGGATCCTGATCTTGATAATGAAAGTGGACATCAGGTAGGTTAGCAAGACAAAAATTTGTTTTAATTTTTATTATTTTCTAATGAATAGTAATGATTACTAATTTTGTCATTGTTTTTGTTGGATATTAATTGTTGGCACATGTGTTTTGGTTGACATGTAGCATGCAATAGCTTATGTGGAAGGAGACAAATACTATGGAGCAAAAGCAACTATGAATGTTTGGGAACCAAAAATACAGCAACCAAATGAATTTAGTTTGTCTCAAATTTGGATTTTGGGTGGCTCTTTTGGTGAAGATCTCAATAGCATTGAGGCTGGTTGGCAGGTAGTTTCTGACACCACACGAAAATAACCGGGTTGTCATATCTAACCCGTTTAATAATTGGTCGTGTTTACCCATTTAATTAAAAGAAGTCGACGTGCCAACCTGGTTGACTCTCGCTAACATGTTTTTGATCCGTTTAGCTCATTTTTTACGATCCATCGACCCGTTTAACACATTTTCAACTTGATTACCACTAGCCATCCCATTTGGCGCGTTTAGATAAATGAGCTAAACGAGTCATGTGTTGGTTACATGATTTTAAGTGTGCACGGATTAGGGTTAATGTTTTTAACACGAACAAAAATATGGGTTGTGTTATGGTGGAACAAAATGATGAAAGGGGAAGGAAAAAAGCCTCATTTTTTAAAATTAACAGAAATAACCAAAAAGTTTGTTTTTTTAATTTTTTAATTTTTTTATTTTTAAAGTTTTAGTTGCTGAAAATATTGGATTCTGATGTTATAAGCATACTATTTTATTTAATTATAAACTTGTATGACCCGACCTGACAAGTTTGTCAGATGTAATTATAGGTCATTGAGTGATGGCTGTCCTGTAAAACACGAACAACAGTTCCCTGCTCATCAATTATAGAACATTAATCCTTGTGAGTTGAGCCAAATAATAACCAATATATGGATGGGTCAACTTCGTAGGTCAACAAGTCAAAACGAGTTCAGGTGGAAGCAAGTCATTTTTAGGATGGTTCAAAACCGGACGCTTTTAGTATAGATAAGAGGCATTTTATTTATTATTATAACTTATTTTTGGGCCTTATCTGAATCTAATGTAGTTGGGATTCACTCCTTTGTCCCAAAACTATGTCCATCAAAAAACCAAAAGAAGGACAATTTAATATATGTAAAATTAATGTAATCAATTAGACGTATGTCAAGTTTACCCTTTAATTCTTTATGATACCAATTGACGATAGCTGAGATCCGAGGTGAACAAAGCTTTGATGACTAACCATACTGGCAAACTTATTGGTTCTGGTTTGGAGGCTAAGGTGTACCTTCAACGTTTTGATGATGATAGATGCAAAAGCGAGTGGGCATTGTTCCAAGATCGACTGTCGTTTTGTGTAAATGACAGATTTAATAACTTTTTCTTGGAACACTACATAAGGTATTACGTCAAAGGAGATAAAGAGTTTTGTTATTCTTTTGGGTTCTATATCATTAGTATGGTTAACAAACTAATAAGAAAAATGGTACTTTGTGTTTGTGATGAGCGTAGTACCAGTACCATACCGAAAATCGTCAATAGTGGATACCGGAACCGGTACCGAAAATGTTTAGTAAGGTACGTTACCGGTACCGCTATGGGAACGGTACGGTATCGGTATTTGAAAGTAAAAATCAGTATTTTACCGGTACCGAAAATGCCAAAAAGTGGGTACCGGTACCAAAAAATTTGGTACGGGAAATTCGGTACCGGTACCTGGTACCAAATGCTCTGTTGGTTTTGCAACTCCCAGGAGATGACCCGAATGACCTTTCAGTCAGTCTCTGACTTGCATATATGCAAAAACAAACTAAGGTCAGTTGAGTTTTTTTTCTTTTCTTGACCCGATACTTTTTGTATATTATTTGATTTTATATAGTATATGCTTCGTATACGTTGATTTTATTCATCGTATTGTAGTTGTATCCTCCGAAAAACAAACTTATGCCATGTGCATGTAGTTTTCTTTGCCATGATGGACATGAGGTTCTTTTATTTTTTGTTTTAACATTTATATTTGATAACCTTGCCTTTTAATGTATGATGGAAAAAATATCACTTTGACATATATGTTTCTAATCTATAACTTTTTCTGTAGTTTAATTTTAACTGGATTAAATTATAGAACTTTGGACCAAGAGAATAATTTTTTAAGGTTTTAACTTGGATGGTAACTATTCAAAGTATCATCAAGGATTTGAATTTTGCATGTATACGTTTGAATGTCGAGGAGGAATGACACTTGAAATGTAGGCATTAAGTTTATTTTTGTTCTATTTAATATATTAAGCCAAATGATATCCGTTCGTAGGGGTGTTTCATGTTTGGATTTGGATGTGGTTTTGATATAGATTATGTAGAATGAATGTCGAGAACAATATAATTGGTTAAGTGTATTGTTACAATGAAGTTGGAATTTTGTGTTTTACGACCAGGTATGCAGTTGGACAACAATCACATGGTTGGCTCTTCATGGGATGCTATTAGTTTCAACCAGGTACAAATTTGGAGGTAGCATGTTCAGAATGGACTCAATTTGAGGAACTACACCTTGTGGGGCTTGTGATAGGAAATGTGTAGGTCCCTATCTCCTGGATCGTAACAAGATTGATAATCAACCAAGGGTGCGGAATCCCCTTGATCAATCGAACAAATCAATCGAACAAACAGAAACAAGAATAAAGATGACGAACACGAAACAATCACTTTCAATCCGGTCTTCTATTGATTATCCAACACAAGGTTTACAATCAATTCAAGACCTTTAGGTCCCTATCTCGTGGATCGTAACAAGATTGATAATCAACCAAGGGTGCGGAATCCCCTTGATCAATCGAACAAATCAATCGAACAAACAGAAACAAGAATAAAGATGACGAACACGAAACAATCACTTTCAATCCAGTCTTCTATTGATTATCCAACACAAGGTTTACAATCAATTCAAGACCTTCACAAGAAATCTCTCAGCCACTCTCTGTAGATTTCTCAAACTCTCTCAACTAACTACTAACTGGCTAACCTACACCCTAATGCTAAGCCTTGTTTATATAGGACAAGCTTTGCACCTGGGCTTTGGTCAGGGCTTGGCCATTCTCCTAGCCCATTACAATAATTAACTTACTAACCAATATACTAAGCCCATTACAAAATATCCAAAGACTAAATAATCAAACTATTAAGCTGTTGTCACAGAACATGCACTAACAAACTCCCCCTTGACAATAGCTTCATAGTGTAACTTTGTCTTCAAACATCTTGCAGTCTTTTGGTCTTTGGATAGCGTCAGCTACACAGTTTCTGACATCAACAGACTCCCCCTTAGCTGATGCTTCCAATCTCCAAAACTTTCATTCATTGTAGATCAGTGAACTAGCAATCTTTGGTTAAGCAAGTAAACTTCAACTCTTTCATATCTCTTTCTTTCTGCAATGTGGTAGAAGGATCCTACCATGCATCTTCACACATTCTTCACTTCACTCTCAATCTGCACTTTACTTGTATTCTGCACTTCATTTTGATAACTGCATCAATCTGTTTAGCAACACAAGCAAGTATCTCGAAAAACCATTAGTCTTTTTCACATTTCAAGATAAACCAATATTTTATCTTAGTTTGCAAAAACAACTACCTGTCAGTTCAAAATGGAAGTCTTTTAAAAAGAAATATTTTTTGTATTTTTGATATTTTTCAACACAAACTAAACTAACTAAACTAAACCCAAAAATATTTACAATACTTCTTTTGTGAGAATCATGTGCAAGAAGATCATATCAACAAAATCAAATTGTTTTCACACTATCAGATAATTCTTTATATAATTTTTCATGAAAAGCAGTCCAAGATGATTACCGGTATGTTTGTCCACCTAAACAAAATGCATGAACATTTCAAGTACCATTACCGTATGATACGTTAAGGTAATTTTATTATACTGAAATACGAGTGTGTCCCACTTCAGGATATACCCCCGCGATTAAGGTATGCACAAAGATTCATCGTAGTAGGTGAGTATACCGAATTCATCCGTTTTGTTTTTCAACGTTTAGATAATTGGTGAACAGGTCAATACTTCCGTACAGCAAAGAGACCAAAATATCTAACGAGGGCTAAGGCAAATACCATTTTTGGTACGATTTATGCATTTTGCACTTTATGAATGACTCTCTTGGAGAGCTTCTTCATTTTCAGGGTTTTGGCATTTTTAGCTCTTTTAAGATATCCTGGTTGTGCCTAGGTCAGCATGTATCTGGATGCAGCAGAAGGACAACCCTGATATCCCCAGATGAAATAACAGTATAAAGACCCAAAACCTCAGATTTTGGCAATCTATCAACGCAAGATTTAAGGTCATTAAACCATACACCACTGATGTGTTCCCCACTCATACTCAGTGCATTTAGGTTTATATCGCATTGGTAAGTTGATTATTTCATGCTTTTGCCTACTGGTACATCATATGATGAAGCTGCTATCACACTTAAGCAATTTAATTCAGTTTCAGTGCGACAGTCTAACTTGCTGATGTACTATCCTTTCTTTCTTTTCACACAGTGATAACTCATTTTTGATTTTCTATTTTTTTTATTATAAAATTTTATAACTTACTCCCCCTAAACACACGCACTATCTAAACTCTTTTTGGCTTAGAGGAATTTCTCCCCCTAAATTTTTGTTTTCATGGAGTAAGTTTCAAAAACACAAATTTAAACACAAACAGGCTCCCACTTTAAATCTAACAAAAGTTTTTCACGTTGAAAGTATAGAATAATCAAAACAATCACAAAAGTAAATAGTTCGTTACCCATGTTAACCTACTATTCACCTCAGATGCTTTACAGGAATAACCACTGTTGAACACATCAACAGTCCTTCTTGGTCATCCTGCACATTCTCAACAACTTAGTTAGACTTAACAACCCAAACCTGACCGGTTTTGGGTCGACCATGTAAATCCGTATAAGATGCTTCTAACCAATATCCATCACACCTTTCTGGTGTCTTGGATGTTTTACCCGTTGTTGAACAAGATTTATAACTTCCACTAGGTCTTTGATCACGAGAATTCCAATAAACTCTCGGATTTTCCGACCTTTGAAAATTATTATCTCGAAACCTTCTTCTCCCATTATCATACCATGAATTCTGGAAAAATTTTGGATGTTGTTGAAAATTCAAGTTACTGAAACCCCTATGTTCATTTCTTCTTTGAAAATTTCGATTACCAGAAGTCTGGTATCGATTTTGATATCCAAAATTTCTACTTTGACTTTGAAACCGATTTGATTTACCATTATAATGACTAAATTGTGGAGAAATACTTCTTGGTCTATCAAATCTTTTCGAAGTTGAAGGTTTTGATTGAAATTCAGGTTTCTTTGTCTGACAACTTGGTTTTACACTATTGCTTGACCCAACCTGATTCCCATCCTTAACCTCATCAACTTTTTGTTTACCTTTCTTCAAATGACAAGAACTCGCCACATGTCCTTTGTTGTGACATCTAAAACAGGATCTTTTCTTATAAGTTTTCTTTTTGTTTGATCCCTTTTTAGATGTGTTGGCCTTTTTTTCTTTAGTATCCTCATCCACTTTATGAGGTGTACTGTTAGACCCTACAGATTCTTTCAAAGAAACTGGACTATTTGGCAAGTCCACAGCTATCGGATCCACTACAGCTGGTGTAGTAGGCACAAAATCAATTAACTCATTCTCTTCAGGTAAAAAAGAATAATCTTGATCCTTAGAAGATGAAGCTTTACTAAACCCCACTCCCGTTCTATCATTACTCCTTTTTAAACCCTTTTGAATATGAGTCCTGACTAACGAAGAATTTCCAAATTTGTCTAACTTACCCTGAAGTTCTACAATTTTGGCTTGTGCATCAGCCAATTCTGTGCACTTTTCCGAAAGCTCGTTAGTCTTTTCTTTCAGAGTTTCACGAGCCAAATCAATGATCTGTAACTGTTCATTGACTTTGCTTGTTAAACTGCTGATTTCTTGTTCATTTGATTTGAGTTTATCTAAACAATTTGACTCTCTTTTAATCAAAAGAACATTTAACTCTTTTCGGTTTTCCAAATCAGCTAACAAAATTTTGTTTTGCTCCGATAGTCTGTTAACTTTACCCTGTAGTTCAGTGCAATTAAGACATGTATGACTTACAGATTCTGATGATACATTCACCTCTGATGTAAGTCCATTCACATCCTTCAAGCCCTTTGAAACTTCTGCATCCTTCTTCTCAGCAGTTTCCTTATCAGCTTTCTTCTTTTCCTCTACCTCAGCAGCTACTTCTCCTATCTTCACAGCTGCAAGCTCAGCTACACAAGCTTGATCACATGTATTCAATCTTGAAGGAATCTGATAACATTTTTCCAAAGCTTCCCACAGCTCACTAGAAGTCCCATACTTCTTAAGAGTATATTTAACGCTCTCAGGCAAGGACATCTTTATTGCTGCTAAAGCTTTCTTCTCAGCATCAACCATAAGTTTCTCAGATTCATCCATCTTGTCATAAGAAAGAACTTTAACTCTTCCTTCAACACGACGCGTAGGGGCAACATATCCATCAATCATACAACACCACATTCTGGTATCTTCACTTTTCACGAATCCCTCAAACTCCTCTTTCCAGACAGAATATTCTTTGACGTTTCTCAGCTTTGGCCAATTCTTAACATTCTCACTGACCTTATCCATTTTGGCCATGACGCAGCGTAAAAGTTCAAATGGATTTTGGTAAACTGTGTCAAAATCCAAATCTAACTCGATTGCTGGTCCTTGTCTAGCTTTGACCGTAACCGTACTGATAAAATTTTCTAACTCAAACACCTTGTAACACGCACGAAACAACTTCCGAACCGCACCCCAAAACCTGTCAGACTTTTTCAACAAACCAAACAAATCTCTTTTTTTTATTATTTTTTTTAAAACCTTTTTTTTTAATTTAGTAAAACTTATTATTATTATTATAATTATTATTATTTAATATATTATTATTAATAATAAGATAATGATTGATTAATGATTAAAGGATTTTCAAAATTCTAAAAGTCAATACGTGTCTGATTGTCTTCTTCGTTCAAAACAGCCCACAAAACTCTAGTTTCAAAATAAACAACCGCCAAGACTAACAATTCGATCGCTGCTATTATGAAGATGACGGAGGTGATACGGCGGTGATGGAAGAAGAGGTTGTCGCCGGAGGTGATGGACGACGACGAAGGAGGTGACGATGAACGGCGGTGGTGATCGGAGAACACAAAACAGTGAGTTGCAGGTTGAACGGTGGTGGTCGCCGGAAGTGATCAGCAGTCGACGGTGACGTTGACTACCGGTGGTGATGAAGATGATGAACCGAGACCTTATAGACAATACACGAAACCTCTGTCTCGGAACGAATGCGGTGACACGGAACCGAAACGTTTGCGACTCGAGAACTCGAAACAGCTAACTCGAGACCTCTCTTGAAGGAAGTCGAGACCGTGGATGATGAATGACTCGAGACCGTAAATTTGTGAGTCGAGATACTGGTTGCGACTCGAGAACTGTGGAGGTTGTGACTCGGAGTCGGAACCGTGATGAGTCGAGACCGTAGAGGATGATGAGTCGAGACCGTGGAGTTGAGACCTAGGAAGAAGATGATGACTCGAGACTTTGGATGAAGTTGATAACTCGAGACCGTGACTTGAGACCAATTAAAGAAGGTTGAGTCGAGACCTTTTGTAGAAGATGGAACTCGAAGTCAACTGTTTCAAAATCCACTCGAAACCTGGTGAGGTGGTTGCGACTCGAGATGTGGTGACTCGAAACCTCTTAGTCTCGATAATTCGGTTCCTCGAAAATTGTTGTTGTCAAACCTGTTTAAATCTTTAAATAATTTTCAACTCTCGAAAATGATAAAAACAGGAAACAGTGTACCAAAAAAAAATGGAATCTTCAAAAATATCTTTGATTTCAAATCTTTTGTAAATACGTTCAAATCTTTTGAGAAGATAACAGTTATCCCAAACCCTTTAACAACTTTCAAAACAATCAAAATACCAAATATAACGATTTTTGATAAAATTCCGATGAACACTACCAAGAACACGAAAAACGTGAAGAACACCAAAACCAAAAATAATGAAAATCTTGAATCTGTATATCAATCTCGAACCAACAACTAAGAGCAAAAGCTCTGATACCAATTGTAGGTCCCTATCTCGTGGATCGTAACAAGATTGATAATCAACCAAGGGTGCGGAATCCCCTTGATCAATCGAACAAATCAATCGAACAAACAGAAACAAGAATAAAGATGACGAACACGAAACAATCACTTTCAATCCGGTCTTCTATTGATTATCCAACACAAGGTTTACAATCAATTCAAGACCTTCACAAGAAATCTCTCAGCCACTCTCTGTAGATTTCTCAAACTCTCTCAACTAACTACTAACTGGCTAACCTACACCCTAATGCTAAGCCTTGTTTATATAGGACAAGCTTTGCACCTGGGCTTTGGTCTGGGCTTGGCCATTCTCCTAGCCCATTACAATAATTAACTTACTAACCAATATACTAAGCCAATTACAAAATATCCAAAGACTAAATAATCAAACTATTAAGTTGTTGTCACAGAACATGCACTAACAAAATGTAAATGATGTAAGAATTCAGTACACTTGGCTGTTATTTTTTATATGCATATAGCAATAACTTTGATATCATGACTTGTGCATATGATAAGTATGGACTGATTGTATTTTCATGTAAGAATTTTCTCGCCCTTTATTCTTTTGCAAATAAAATTTGGTTCATGTTTGTTTTGGCTAGGGGTGTAAACAAGCTGGGCCGAGCCTGAGCTCGACTAAGCTCGAGCTCGGCTCGGTTTGAACCTACTTATTCGAGATCGAGCTTGGCTCGAGCTATTTTTTAGAACAACCTCAAATGAGCTAAAAGCTCGACTTGAGCTCGCTTCAATATCGCTTAAACGAGCCAAAGTTGGCTCGAGTTCGGCTCACTAATGTTATCATCATCATTATTACATTTTAGCTAAAAGAATCTGGAACCAATAGTGTTTTTGAAGTTGTCTATTATAATATTTAGCTTGGGGCGACAAATGGCCAGGTAGGATAATGGGTCAAAAATGCAATTTTTTTGTATGGATAGAAATAGGCTTTTTATTGATTTATTCTACTTTGTGAACTTTATGAATAAATAGTATGTTTAAATGATTGAAAAAACTATGTAATTACAATAACGATCATAACTTCTTTTAGTAAAGTAATTTCAGGAAATTTATGCTTCTAAATACATTTTCGATGGCTTTTTATCTATCCGACTATTTGACCTGTCACCTTTTTAGTTGATTTTTAGGCTGTAGATGTCTCATTATCTTTATGCATGAATCTTTCCTAGAATTACTAAGTTTCGCTAGCTCAGTCATATGCCAAAATTGACTTCACTTTAAAAAAAAAAAGTTATGTTATTATACACTTCTTGACTTCTTGTATATGACATGAGTGTTGATATACATGAATTTGCTTTTGTAGACATGGTACCAAAGTCAAATCCATGATCAAGCTCATTGAAGTAGATGCAGGTTCCTTTGCAAGAAGAGTTTAAATTTACTATAAGAAATGCCCCGAAGCTCATGAAATTGGTCGAGGAGTTCTATCGCGCATACCGTGCATTAGCTGAAAGGTATGACTTTGCCACCAATGAGCACTGCCATGCTGAGGAAACTTTACAAGCAGCTTTCCCGGATCAAGAGGTATTTGAGTTTTTCGAGTCTTCAAACCAAGCACTATATTTTCGGATTTTTCGTCATGAATTATGTAAGTATCTAAGTTTGCAAACAAGTAGTTTAGCTGTAATTAGAAATCGGTGAAACTTTCCAAATAAATGTGTCAAGCAACGGGTCAAAACAGAATCTTTTTGTGCGAGTTGTTCTTAACTTTTTTTTAATAAATAATGGGTGTGTAAAATAGGATTACCAAATATGTAATCAACTATGTAAAGTGTTGTATATGTTTTGTAACAGGTCTACATGCATTGGCCCATTATTCAACCTGCTAGACCAAATCTTATAATGCTTTTCTATGAATTTCATGAACCGCATTTTATTTATATACGATACGTCTAGACAAATGCTATTCATACAGTAGGGATGGGCAAATGGTATCGGATACATTGAGTCTGATGATGTAAGTCTTTGTGTAAATGTGTTACATATCAAAGTACATTGAGTTTTAGTGTTGTTGTGTTGCTTTTAACATGATTAATGAGTTGTGTTTTGGTTTGCAGGATATGGGATTTAGCTTATTTGACTAGAAGAAACAGTGTTTTATCTATTGTTTTGAAGGAAACTAAGGTTTTATCTTTAATTTGGTATTGTTTTTTTTAGTTTTGCTCTTGAACCATTGAATTTGTAAGACAATTAAAAATGTCTTGGATGTAAGACTAGTTTAAGATCTAAGATTTTTTTAAAGTGGTTTTGTTTCACCGTCGAGTTACATATACGATTGGTTTCTATGTAGGATAGAGAATATATGTATATTTGGACTTTGGAAAATGATACTTATTTTGATATGTGTTGCTTATAAATAATAAGTGACATGTATAACTTTCTCCAGCCCGGGAAGCATTTCCCTGGTGATAACTTAGTATATATATATACAGACATAAATCCCCCCCCCTCTCTAGCTTCCCTACCACCAACACCTACCCCCACTTGTCACCACCACCTACGTCATGGCCACTACCACCACTCGCCTTTAATCACAACCCAATCTGAGACCACCACCACTCGCCTCTAATCACAACCCAATCGTAGACCACCACTGCACGCACGATTTTAAGATCAAAACCCAATATCAGACAAAGCATGAAAAAGATCACCCACCAGCCTTCCCGAAGACCCAAGCAGTCCTAGCACAAATTGGACGGTCTCCAACAAGACCCATGAACTCAAAATATTGTGGGTTGTTCTTTTCAATTTCAACTAATGTTGAAATATCTGTGTCAGATGCCTGAAGAATTTTGGTCTGCCACGTCTTGTTAACCTTGAGCCCACGACGCTTAAAAAGACGCTTAAATAACCATTTTCAATTTCTACACGACCTAAGAAGAACTCAAAACGATGTCAATTCCTTCTTCAATTGCCCTAGCAATTAGGCCTAAACCAAACTGATCCTCAACAAAGCCCTGCATGTACCATTGCAAAATTGAGGTTTTGTTTAAATTGTGTGAGGTTTTGTTGGTGGATTATTTGGGGATTAATTTGTGTTTTGTGATTGCCGGTGGAGGACGATGGATGTGAATGATGGCTAAGAGGAGTTTAATTGTTGTTGCAGGCCTGGAGAAAGGTGTTGGTGGTTGTGAAAGTAACATCTTGAGATGGGTGGTGGTTGTAGGTTAGGGTGGTAGTGGTGAAAGTTTCAGACCTAGAAATGATATGTTTTTTAAGTTTCACAAAATTGTTTTATATATATAAATGATAAAAAGTCTAATTTTCCCACAAATGAGGTCCACTTTGCCAGATTTAATTATAAAAACTAATTGAGTTAGGGCTAAAAGACATAACGTAAAAGGGTTTGTAAAAATCAAGTACATTTTTTGTATTTTTTGAAGGTAAAGGATATAGTTTGTAATTTGGTGTTAATATAAAGGACAATTTTTGAAATTTAATTTTAATATACATAGAAAATTACCTTTACCTATATATACAATTTTCATGGAAGGGAATAGTGACAAGTTGCTATTGGTGGAGAAAGGCGATAACAAATCAGTGGATGCCATATAGCATCCACTAGGTTTCTTTATTATTATTTTGGTTGTTACGTTTTCCAAGTTGGTATATATACAATTAAAAGCGGGTATCAGTACTAAAAGGACATGTGGTGTAATGGTTTTGATGTTGGAATGATGGTCAAGCGAAATTAATGGACCCAAGTTAGAAACTCGAGCATTGCACATTTTTTTCCTTTTTAAGATATCATATTTAATATTCATTAATTCTACCCAATTTTTTTCTTATCTTTTTGTTTTAAATCAGTTTACGCTACTGCTCATTTACTTTAATAAAACTACTCTACAATTCCTAAACTTTCATCTTTTCTTTCCATTTGACTAACGTAGTTTTATCTACGACTCGATATAATTTTTATTAAGATCGTGTTATGAGTAGTATATACAAGTAATCGAAACACAAGCCTTGTTAGATCTAAGAGTGTGTGTTAGTGTGTTTTTTATAGCAAAGTTGAAAGGAAATAGAAATTCAATCAAACAATGATAATAAACACATCATCATACACATAATTGGGTTCGAGAATGATCGCAGAATGATTTCAATTAATTCAAATGTTTTAGTACTGTCAATTAGGTACATTATTTCCCTCTTACCAGGTGCACTCTCTCTTTCTCTCTCTCGCTCTAAGTTGTTATGCTTTTCAGCTCTTAGAGTTACAAAATTACAAACTAAGAAGAACTATAAATAGAGGAAAGAACTGCCGGCAATGTCATGATCAATGCGACCCCTAACAACTCATTAAATGATGTAACTGTCAGCAGTTTATAAAATTGCTGGACATTTAATTAAACCACTATTTCATTGAAACTACCGTCTAAACAAAGAAAACAACTGGATTTCAAAGTCTGTTGGAAGGATTCCAACACTTTTGGAAATCAGTACTCATGTTCTTGTGTTGACTTGTTGACCTGGTCTTCAACTTTGACTTGTTGACTTGGTTGTTGTCTAGTTGACCCAACACTTTTACATTCCAACACTTTGTATTTGTCTTCAATATTGTTTGATGCAACAGTTTTGTTTGAGCAGTTTGGGAAGCCTTCAAGGGGAAAACTTTTGGAATTATGATTAAACTTCGACTTATTCCATCGGGTAGGGAAGATGGTTCCTTTTGGCTTTGGCTTTCATCGTCAGCGAATCTTACATAACCTAACAACTTCCCCTAGATTTGCTGATGCCATAATCACGCTTATTTTTTCCTGTCATTTATTCTCTTATTTGTTGATGCCCAATAGTCTTTCTATGATCATGCCTTTGATGCCAAGTTCCATATTTAGAGGTTGAACATCTTTTTTCATCTTTTCCCATTTGCAGATCAGCAATGGCCTTGATGTCATCAACGCTAAGACTCTAGACATCATACTCATCCACCTGGATTCTAGATACATCTTCTCTCAAGATCTCCACATCATTAGAGTTATGCATTGCTTTCCATCTCACAATCCTTGGGTAAGGGAGGATTGGAGGCAAGTTTAAGACCTTAGTGGGTGGAGGTGAATCTAGCCTTAAAGGCACTGTTACCCCTTGGTGTCACACCCTGACTTTTGCGGAAGCGTATGATGTGTGACTTGTTTAATACCAATGCATTCAATCATAATAAACAACTATATGATCAAAACGATGTTCATCCATTCATTAAGTTTAAAGTATTACAAACACCATTCATTTAAGTCTTAAACACAACCTTCGACTAAGTTACAAATCGACAAAAGTGGATGACAGCTAAACTTGGAATCTACTTCTAGAAATAACACCAGCGCCCAAGATCCAACTTGTTACCTGAAATACATGTAATTTTGGAAAGCATCAACAAAAGTTGAGCGAGTTCATGCGTTTTGTATGAGTACTGAAAACCTTGTAAACCTTTGAGAAACTCCTTTGAAAACAGGCATGAAAGCATTTATGAACAAATCAAATTAAAGTTTTTGCAAGGACCTTAAAGCATGTGAAGACATAGGAAGCACTCAAAATGAGTAGGCTTATACCCTCGTCGATTCCCTCGACTATGTCGAATTCCCCTTCGACTATATCGAATTCCCCTTCGACTATGTCAATTCACCTTGACTATGTCAATTTACCTTGACCATTGTCGATTTACCTCGACCGGGACACCGAAGCACTCAAGTGGTCACAGGTACCATGAGTGGGGTTCGGCCATACCCGTTAGATCTAACCTTCGTCTCTAATTAAGAATTAATGGCATTTCAAATTTAATCTATGCTCACATGATCTAATAGTTCATTTCATAGTCAATTCATACCGTTTAAACATTCGTAACATGTATTCCACCCCCGAGAGTTATAAAACCGAAAACAGTTAAGAGAAAATGGGGACAGGAACTCACAGTTTTGCGTTCTTCAATCCGACGTAACTCAAGCTGCTACTAGTGTGCATGACTACCTACAACGTACTACGGTCTATTAGACGAGCGAGTCGTGCCTTGACTTAGTATTAATTTGTGTTTTTGAGTTACGTTTCTTTGAGTTACGTTTCTTTGTGTCCTTAATATTATTCCTAGTTATATAATTATTTGTTAAAATAATAAATATTTTAACTTAAATTATATTTATTAACTTTTGGAATAATTGTTAAAACAATATAATTTAACTCGTTACTTTTCAAGTACTTATACATGTATATCCTTCCCAAGGATGGGTGTATTTGTATTTGTATTCTTATACTCGTATATTTTTGCCATGTATTGGGGTCCTATTCCGTAGTGTATTTATACGTATGAGAATACGTATTTTCTTGTAATTGTTATGTGTTCTTATACTTAATTTTTGTATTAATTCTTTCGGAATATTATCTTTAATAAAAATTAGCCAATATATATTTCCAAATATATACCTTAAGAAATATTATTTATAATTCTCCTTTGGCAAAAATATTTGTATTTTCATATAAGTTCCAAAATAATATATTTTCAAGTCTAACTTAGAAAATTTATATATAAACTTGTTTTTCTCCAAAAATGATATATTTCATATTTATTTGAGAAAATATATCTTTCACCCCAAAAATATTGTATTGCATGTTTGTTTAAGAAATATATCCTTCTCCCAAAAATATTACATATTCTAATAATTCCATGAAAAATATATATTTTTATTCACCCAAAATAATATATTTTCCTCTTGCCAAAAATATGATGCAACTTTGTAATAATTGTAAAAAAAATCATATTTTTGTTTCCTTGGTGTTCAAAATATTATTTACCAAAAATATATACATGAATATTATTTCCGGAGTATTTTGTAAGTCATATTTCATAGTTTGGTTTCGCCAATATTTTGTGTATAACTTGTATATTCATATTATTGGAATTTTGGTAATATTTTGGATTGTAATTTTTGGTATTTTGATGATTTATATCATTTCATGTCCTAAAATAATATAACTAATACACATAATATACAAATAATCATACACATGGTGACATCTAAATATATATTTTCCTAAATACATATTTAGTCATTTTTATTTATAAAAACCAACCTCCAATATTGATAAGTTTTGAGCAAAAATCTATGACAAGCTTTATGTGAAAAACCATGGTTGAAATTTACTTACAAACACTTGTTTAAAAATATATTTTTCTAAGTGTTTAAATTCTACAAAAATTTTGCCATAGTTTCCCCTTAAAAATGGAGATTTCTATGCTTTTCAAAGCATATCATTTTCTTTTAAAATCATCATCAATCATCCACAACATAAACAAGACTTACCGTATGCTTTAAATACGCAATTTACACTTTGATATGAACTTGAAATTTTGTAAAAAGTTGTAGTAACTTAGTATGCTATTTAGTAGGTTAAGTTACCCTTAAAAACATAGTTTATAGTTTATGAAACTCATTCTTGAAGATTTTAGTTCTTCACAACCTGTATAAAGATTTTCTAAAAATATTTATTCTTGTATTTTTCTTGTTAACAAAATGTTTCTAGCTTTGATTTAACACTTAAAACATGTTTACTTCCTTTAAACACCATGATCATGTTAAATCTTGTAGTAATCTTGAAAATATTATTCTTGAAATCTTTTATTTTCAAGACTTATAACTTGTAGAAATAATCATGATGCACTAAAACAAGTTTATTTTCAAGTTCATGATTTACATAAAGGATGATCATTACAAATTTTTCAAGATCTATCCTTACCCTTGCTAGATCATGTGTTTAATCAGCATTTAGCAAGGTTCTTATGATGATCAACATTATAAACACAAGAAATCAACATTCAAGTATACTACATACACTTAAAACAACTTGATCTTCATGTTTTAGAGCTTTATGTTCATGTTTATTCTTATGTTTCTTCATGATCTTCAAGATTATCATTATGTAACATCTTTTAACCACTTGAAATAGATGTAAAATAGGAAGATCAAGGTTCTTACCACTAGCTCAAGGCTAGGGATGATCAAGAGAAGAAATAGAGTGGATAAAAGCAAATGGTGAAAGTCCTTCAATCTCCACGGCCTCCAAGCTTCCTAACTTAGCTTCTTATACCTCTAGATCACCTTGGAATGTATGGAAGAAGGTCGAAAATGGAGGTGTAGTGTGATGGGGTGTTGGCCGTAGCTATGGGGGAAAGAGGAGGAGAAAATGAAGTTTGGTTTGAAGTGAAAATGGTAAGTGCTTAATGTCTCATGGTTCTTATAATCTTACACCAAACATTTAGATGGTATAAGGCATCTTATGTGTGGCATATTCTAGACAAGATCTATTAAAATATTCAAGAAAATTCCCAAGTGGGCCCATGTTGTAACCGGCCTCAAATGGGGGGGGGGGGGGGTAAAGTGTAATATTCCAAACATTAGTTGGTTAAATCTAGCTTGATTCTAAGTATTAAAGTTAGGTATTTAGGGGTTTAGTGTTTATGAGATGTAATATGATGTTCAGTGACCATAACTAGCTTTGTAATACTAAAACAGTGCTTCTAGTAAAAAATTGATGTTTCGGGTAGTATTCGGTTGTTCGTTTCGTTATTGTTCGTTAAGGTGCTAAGCTGCGCAGTTTAGTGTGCTTTATGTAGTCTTTTATGACAGTTTCGATTCCCGACACTTAGGAAAGTATCTTGGACCTTTAAACCACTTTCTGCAGAATTTTGCAGTTTTAGTGTGTTTCTGGCACTTTCTAGTACCTATGTCATCACTAGGAAGGCAGTTCTGTAATCCCTATGTTCCTACACACTATACTAGTGTATCACTTGGTCCTGGGGCTTATTTTGTGTCTTAACATCATGTCTGTCTAAGTACTGAACTCCCGTCGGTACTTCTAGTTTGTCTGATAACTAAGCCAACTTTGTTCTGTGCATTAATAGAACTATATTTTGTTGCATGTAGTAATGATAAAAGTCTTGCAACATGAAATGCCATTGTAAGTATATAACAGAAATCAGAAATTCATTCGTCTTATAAACTAGATCATGCACAGTCATCAAAGCACAGATTACTGTCTAATTATTGTACGGAATGTACGGAAAAATGCCAGTTGTTACATTCTCCCCCCGTTAAAAGAATTTCGTCCCGAAATTCAAGCGATGCCATCGGTCGCCGGGGAGTAGTGAACCAATTGTGGTCACTTAGGCTTAATTTGGTCTTCATGTTCCCAAGTAAACTCTGGGTAATGATATGAATTCCAAAGAATTCTAACACTCAATTACGACTTCTCCGGGTCTTGCAAACTCCCAGTCTGCAACCTTAACAGGTTCTTTAATAAATTGGAGTTTGTTGTTGACGTGAATCCTGTTTGCGGGAATAACGACTGTTCCCAGAGTCAGGCTCTTCTAAAGACCAGACACGTGGAATGTGTCATGATCACTACTGATCTTCTCTGGAAGTTTCAGTTTGTGAGCAATGGTCCCTGATCCTTTCCAGGATCTCGAAAGGTCTAATATACCGTGGGTTCAACCTCCCACGCTTTCCAAATCATACCACGCCTTCCCAAGGCGAGTCCCTCATTAAAACCATACTTCTTATCTCCAATTCCAACGGTTTCCGCCGCTCGTCGGCGTAGCCTTTCTATATATATCGCGTGCTGTCTTGATATGATCACATATCTGAACGATCTTTCCTATAGCTTTCCTGAACCAATTTGGGCCAGTAAATCGTTTATCTCCGGTCTTCGCCCAACACGAAGGGGGACCGATACTTACATTCCTATAAAGCTTCACACGAAGCGGCCTAAACAGCGGTGTGATAAATATTATTGTAGGAAAACTCCACTAAGGACTAGTGAGTAATCCATCTTTTCATCAAAGTTTATCACACAAGCACATTGCGAGTCTACCAAATCCTGTATCGCTCGTTTTCTCTGGCCGTCTATCTGCGGGCGAAATGCAGTACTAAGGTCCAATCGTGACCTAGATGCCTTTTGAAACGTCTGCCATATCCTTGGCACAAAACGACCATCTCGGTTGGTCAAGATAGAATCAGGCACTCCATGACATGCCGCAATCCTTCTAGGCTAAACCTCTGCTAATTCCCTTGCGCTGTCTTCCTCACTGTTTGGCAGGAAATGTGCAGTCTTGGTGTGTCGGTCAATCCTCACCCAAACCATATCGTGACCTCTTTGGGTTTTTGGTAGCTGTGTGATGTGTGCAAAATGCAACATATAAATTACATCAATTGTGGCATAAAACTAACCCTTTTTTAGTACTAATGTTGGAAAAAGTGTGTTTTTGTCTTCCTTTTGTATTTTCAGGATTAAATGAGCTCGAATGAACAAAAGAAGCAAAAAGGCAGCTAAATCTAACATAAATACAAGAAAAGGAATAAACGTGGCATGTCCGACCCCCCGATAGCATCTCCCCAAGCAAAAACAAGAAGACAGAAGGCTGAACACGCCCCGTGCTCAGTGAGCACGGGGGCGTGCCCAAGTGTCTGCAGAAAAGACAAAGTTGTAGAAGCTTCTATCACCCACCACGGGGGCATGCCAGCGGACACGGGGCCGTGGTCAACTCTAAGATTTGCAAAATCTGGGGAAATCTTAATAGTACAGATACGCTTCTGCACACGGGGGCGTGGTCAACTAATGCAGACACACTGCAATTAATGAAGAAAGAGAAGGAGGATGGACACGGGGCCGTGCCCGAGCTTCTGATCAGGCTATAAATAGGGGTGCTTGGCTCATTTGCAAACCATCCCTTGGCAAACCACCTCTCTCACACTTCACCCACCCACCACCACCATCATAACACCATCATCCACCACCATCATCCATCATCCATCATAGAGTGTGTGAGTAGTCTCGGGATCCAAGATTGATCGTAAGAGTTCTTGACAATCAAAGGCCATGTTTGCCTAAGTCTCTTATATCACTTGGTGAAGACAAGTGTCTAGTGTAATACTTTTTATTTTTAATCTTTTCGCACTTTTTATTTGGTTATGTATTAATGACTTTAATAACTAGTTTCTTATGTTGAAGGTGAATCTTCCTTATCATTTGTCCGTGGTGTCTTGGCATTATTTTACTGTCTATATAAAATAAAAGATTTTCACCATTCATATCTCCACGGTCTATATGGAGATATGTTGGCTACCTAGTCGGGGGTTAAGGGAATGGTTTGGTAAGAGTCTTGCCTTGTTCAGTGTATAGATCCTGCAAGGACCTGGGTCAAATTTAGTATGACCTCCTTCAATACCCACCGGTATTGGATGGCGGGGGTCCAAACTCTTTGATCCCCTCATATTTAAGCTACTATTAAAACTTTAACCCAGCTACTTAGGATTGTATCCCTGCTGACTCAGACTACTTAGCCGAGGGTAATGTCAACTTCAAAAGAGGGGCTTACCACATTATGCATTAATAACTTAATTAATTATCTTTCAATAATCCAATCCTTTAGGATTTTATCCTTGCTGACTCAAACTACTGGGTTGAGGGTAACGTCACCTTCAAAAGGGGGGGCCTACTACAATAACTAAGATAATCTCTTAAAAAGTGCAAAAGTGCGAAAATAATCAAAGGTTGCACTAAACACGAGTCGGATCCAAGTGATTCATCTTGTCTATCTGTTTTTATTTTTATTTTTCAGCATATTTAGTTTTTATTTTCGAGTTTAAAACATTTTTCTAAACTTTTGATTTGATTAGACGTTGAGGATAAACCGGTATTAAAAGCTCTTGTGTCCTTGGACGACATCAGTATCTTACCAACACTATACTACGCTCACGATGGGTGCACTTGCCCATATGTGTGTTTTGTGTTAGTAAAATATCGTGTTTTATAAATTTAAAACTCGACTAACGTGTAAAAAGGGCTAAAAATATATATAAAAATCTATAACACCACACGCGCATCAAGTTTTTGGCGCCGTTGCCGGGGACACAAGGATTTTAAGAAAGTTAGAAATCAACGGCCTAATATTTTTTTCTAATTTTTCTGTTTTTTTTTTAGATTTTCTTAGATTTTTCAGCTTCTGTAGAAATCAGCAAGGGCCGTGCCCGCTGAACACGCCCCGTGCCCAATCTTTGGAACTGGCAATCCTGTTTTAAGTCAGACAGTAAGCTGAACATGGGGCCGTGCCCACTCAACACGCCCCGTGCCCAAGTTTCAGTTACTGAAAACAGAACCGTAAGATCCCGACGGTTGGTAATTTCTGACACAAACATGAGTGATACTTTTATTTTTTACTTTCGGAACTCTTATGGTACGTGGTGTCAAATATATGGTGGCGCTCATAAAGAATTAGAATGTTATTTTCTAAATTATAAGCCTCATTATATAGACCCATTGTTTTCCTGTAGCCTTAAGAGGGGCGAAAGTAAAAATAATCACTATCTCTCCCTCGAATGCTCTCAACCGGACCTTCTAGGAGAAATGCTTCTTGATGAACTATTTCAATTGGAAGATCTAATTCTTAAATGGTTAAAAAAACTTAAGATGGATACCAATAATTCATCTCAAGACGATACCCAAGAAGAATTGTTGGGATCGCATTTGAATATAAACAACTTCATTGTTCCCGATATTACCTCTAACTCTAGCGAAGACTTGGGCGATAGTCGTCCCTGTGTCGATTGTGCCATGAAGGACTCTCCATCGACTTCGTTCGGTGCATACATAGACCTGAGCGATTCGGCATACACCTTCTTTAACGAGAGCCCGGGAAAGGGATGGACTTGTCCACCTACATTTAGCATAGGAATCACCCTCACCGACAACCTCTTGCGTTCTCGTCTTAATCTAGAGCAATTAAGGTATCTCAGGCACTTTGGGGTTGTTCCATCCAGTAAGGAACTACCCGATCCTGATAAGTGCCTTAGAAATAGATGAAACTTCATAAACAACCTCTAGACACGGGGCCGTGTCCAGGTCAGCACGCCCCCGTGTCCACCAAAAGATTCATTTCTGACATTTTGTCAGAATACGGACAAAATGTGTCAGGATCCTGTCTGCACACGGGGCCGTGTCCAGCCGACACGAGGCCGTGTGCAGCGTGTTGTCGTTTTCTATAAATGCAGCCAAGAATCCTGCACATTTGGACCATTCGAGGGACAGAGATTTGGTGGGATCTTCACACATACCATCCAAGGTATTTTCTAAAAGAAGGTTCTCAACAACCATCTTGTCCTTTCCTCTTTTGTCCATTACCTTCTTCTCCATTTCTTTTACCTCAACACCTCCATTAGAGCTTGAGATCACCATGATCCCAAGCTTTATTGTGATGTTTGTTAGGTTTTTGTTCAAGGAATCATGTTAAAAATAAGTTTTGCAACGTTGTTTTAAGTTATTTATGCTCAACAATGCTTTAAAAGTTGGAAAAATAATTTAAAACTCCGAGATTCCTTGTTCCAAAAAATATGCAAAAAAGGTGAACACGGGGCCGTGCTCATTGAGCACGAGGCCGTGTCCGAGGTTACTGTTTCATTAAAATGAACTCTTTTCCGTTTATTTTCGTAGAATGTCAAGCCAAAACAGTGGAACCTCTTCTACGCACTCCAGAAACAGTCGAAGGGAAAGAAGGTCTTCAATTGAAGCAACTCTCGTACGCTACGTAATGGCATTGCGTGAGGCTCTTGATGAGATGAGATCGGTAGAGGAGGTCCTCATAGACCGCATAAATTATCTTACGGTGGGGTTGGAAAGCAGTTTTCAAGAAATCAACCTCTTGCACCAGAGGTTGAACATTCTTGTGACACCTCCCATGGAACCAATCCTCCCTCAAGAGGATTGGAACCTAGCACTTGGAGTCAACAATCCTACCGGATGGGATGACATTCCAGCGGAGCCTCCTCTTGAAGATCTACAAGAAGTCCCAGTGGAGGTTGCACCCCCTCAACCCGATGCCAATGAGCCCACCTTTCTTCTCCCAAGGGAGATAGAGGAATGGCTCGCCGACGTGTGAGAGACCCATGTCCTGAGGAAGAAGTTCTTCGAGCCGCATCCAACCGAGAGAATTATCTTTTCGGAAATTTTGCTAATAGAATAAACTTTAGGCTAGAACTTCTTGGTTTAGACTTCTTGTGTTTCTTTTGACCTATCTATCTAGAATTTTAACATATTAGGAATATTATGTAATTTTCTCTATTTAATGGAATGATAGTTTTAATTAATTTGGAGTTTGGATGATGTTGTAATGGGAAAAACACACTCGGGGATGGTGAAGGATACCAAGGGAAACTTGAACCAGCACCCCATGCACAAAAACAGGGCCACCCAACAATTTTTCTTCATTACAGCAAGTTCAGCACGGGGCCGTGCTCAGCCAACACGCCACGTGCCCAACCATCTGCAGAAAATGCCCAGTTCAGGTAACTAGACACGGGGCGTGCTCGCTGAACACGCCCCCGTGCCCAGGCTTCTGTTTCTTTTTACTAATTTCTGTTACTGGCGATCTGAACACGGGGCCGTGTCCAGACGCCCAGTAACATAAATTTTTGTTTTTTCACACCTTTTTACACATTCAATCAACCTAAAAACTTATTTTTGGGACACATTAAGGACAATGTGTCATTTAAGTGGGGGGGGGGGGATGCTAAAACCTTGAATCTTGCAAGTCCTAATTACAAGTCTTACACAAAACTCTATTGGAACCGCTAATCACCCCAATTTTTTTCAAAAAACAATTCATTTTTTTTACTTGTCTAGGTTTAATTTGGGAATTTCAAGTTCTAAAAAGGTTATATTTTTACAAATTTACAACCGATAGCGTCGTGATAAAAAGAACCAACATAAGAAAATTATGAAACGACATGACAAGTTTAGTTAAAATTTGATTATATATACTTGATCACATAAAAACCCATTCCCACCAAAAGTGAGTTTTGAGCCTTTATTGAGCATACAAATACATATCTTTAAACTAAATGCTCATTTTTCGTTTCTTGTGTGAATAGCCGCTTAGTTCTTACGACTTTAGAACTTGCCACGACGATACATTCCCGGTCCTTACCAACTTAAACCCGAGTAAGTAAATGATGGAGGCGTTAGGACTAACCCCTTTTTATTTCTACACCATTATTTTTCTTTTTTTTTTTTACCACCTACCCAAAATCCCCATAGTTAACCCCTTTTAGCCTAAACCTTTTCATTTCTTAACCCAAAACAAACGCCCTTTTACCCACCAAAACCTTTTTATTTTTAACCCTTTGCTTTAGTAACAAGCTCGGTTTTTCTTATGACCTCCTTATAAAAAAAAAGAAAAAAAATGATGATGATGAAGCAAAAAAAGAAATAAACAAACAAGTTTATCAAAAATAACTTTGTTTGAAGAAGTGTTTCATCAAAATAAAAAGTTACAAAAAAATAAAAAGTCTTACGAAAACCGACGTTTTTTACGCCTTTCGCCCTTTTACTAACCACAAACCCAACCACCTACCCTTAACCCAAGCCTAACCCTTCACCAAAAAGTCCTCTTGATATTTACAAAGGTTATGGTAGAAGTAAGTTCCACGCCGCTCTCGAGTGATTCACTAAAATACAACTTCGGCCGAGTGTTGAGTGATCCCCCGTGAGGTATGTGAACTTGTATATAAATGGAATTTTTAAAAAAAGGCATGTTATGCCCTAATAAGTAAATTAGCTTATGTAATGTTTTAAATAAATCATGACGAATAGGATTGTAAATAAATAAAAATAAAACCTAATAAAGAATCTTGGAAATCCCGACACTCTATGACAAGCCCAAAAACCTTCTCTTCTACCCATTCCATTTGGGAGTGTAAAGCCACATTATAAAGAGTTTTGCTTGAGGACAAGCAAAGATTCAAGTGTGGGGGTATTTGATGTGTGCAAAATGCAACATAAAAATTACATCAATTGTGGCATAAAACTAACATTTTTTTAGTACTAATGTTGGAAAAGTGTGTTTTTGTCTTCCTTTTGTATTTTCAGGATTAAATGAGCTCGAATGAACAAAAGAAGCGAAAAGGCAGCTAAATCTAACATAAATACAAGAAAAGGAATAAACGTGGCATGCCTGACCCCCCGACAGCATCTCCCTAAGCAAAAACAAGAAGACAGAAGGTTGAACACGCCCCGTGCTCAGTGAGCACGGGGGCGTGCCCAAGTGTCTGCAGAAAAGACAAAGTTGTAGAAGCTTCTATCACCCACCACGGGGGCGTGCCCAGCGGACACGGGGCCGTGGTCAACTCTAAGATTCGCAAAATCTTGGGAAATCTTGATACTACAGATACGCTTCTGCACACGGGGTCGTGCATAGCGGACACGGGGCCGTGCCCATTAACACGGGGTCGTGCCCGAGCTTCTGATCTGGCTATAAATAGGGGTGCTTGTCTCATTTGCAATCCATCCCTTGGCAAACCACCTCTCTCACACTACACTCACCCACCACCACCATCATAACACCATCATCCACCACCATTATCCATCATCCATCATAGAGTGTGTGAGTAGTCTCGGGATCCAAGATTGATCGTAAGAGTTCTTGACAATCAAAGGCCATGTTTGCCTAAGTCTCTTACATCACTTGGTGAAGACAAGTGTCTAGTGTAATACTTTTTATTTTTCATCTTTTCGCACTTTTTATTTGGTTATGTATTAATGACTTTAATAACTAGTTTCTTATGTTGAAGGTGAATCTTCCTTATCATTTGTCCATGGTGTCTTGGCATTATTTTACTGTCTATATAAAATAAAAGATTTTCACCATTCATATCTCCACGGTCTATATGGAGATATGTTGGCTACCTGGTCGGGGGTTAAGGGAATGGTTTGGTAAGAGTCTTGCCTTGTTCAGTGTATAGATCCTGCAAGGACCTGGGTCTAATTTAGTAGGACCTCCTTCAATACCCACCGGTATTGGATGGCGGGGGTCCAAACTCTTTGATCCCCTCATATGTAAGCTACTATTAAAACTTTAACCCGGATACTTAGGACTGTATCCCTGCTGACTCAGACTACTTAGCCGAGGGTAACGTCACCTTCAAAAGAGGGGCCTACCACATTATGCATTAATAACTTAATTAATTATCTTTCAATAATCCAACCCTTTA
This sequence comes from Helianthus tuberosus, assembly GCA_030545235.1. Taxonomy (NCBI): domain Eukaryota; kingdom Viridiplantae; phylum Streptophyta; class Magnoliopsida; order Asterales; family Asteraceae; genus Helianthus; species Helianthus tuberosus. The sequence goes on along the minus strand of JARYGA010054637.1, from coordinate 615,761 downwards.
GGATTGTATCTTTGCTGACTCAAACTACTGGGTTGAGGGTAACGTCACCTTCAAAAGAGGGGCCTACTACAATAACTAAGATAATCTCTTAAAAAGTGCAAAAGTGCGGAAATAATCAAAGGTTACACTAAACACGAGTCGGATCCAAGTGATTCATCTTGTCTATCTGTTTTTACTTTTATTTTTATTTTTCAGTATTTTTAGTTTTTATTTTCTAGTTTAAAACATTTTTCCAAACTTTTGATTTGATTAGACGTTGAGGATAAACCGGTATTAAAAGCTCTTGTGTCCTTGGACGACCTCGGTATCTTACCAACACTATACTACGCTCACGATGGGTGCACTTGCCCATATGTGTGTTTGGTGTTAGTAAAATATCGTGTTTTATAAATTTAAAACTTGACTAACGTGTAAAAAGGGCTAAAAATATATATAAAAATCTATAACACCACACGTGCATCACTTTGTAATGGAATCCATTAGTATTCGTTCCCACTTCCACATGGGAATCTCAGGCTGTTGCGGCAGTTATGATGGTTTCTTCTATTCTGTCTTAACCTTGGCACAAGTAAGACAGTTATCCGCATATGTAGCTATATCAGCTTCCATCTTGGGCCACTCGTATTATTCCTTCAGGTCGTGGTACATCTTGTCGGATCCAGGGTGGATCGAGTACCTTGACCTACGAGCCTTGCCCCAAAATAAAAGTTCGTAAATTGTCGTGAGTCGGAATCCCAAAGTCGCCTCATGGAGTATAAGGTTCCGTCTTCCTTAGGCAATAACTGCACTTCCATTCCATGTAACACTTCGGCTAGAAGGTTCTCTGGTTTGAGCGCCACTTGCTCAGCTTCACGTGCCCAGGTGACGAGATTTGTCTGTATGACCATCTCTAAGGCTCGCACCCTTAGAGGCTTTGCGCGTTCATTGCGGCTCAAAGCGTCTGCTACAACGCTCTCCTTGTTAAGGGGATACACGATCTCACAATCATACCCATTCAGTAGCTCAGTCCATCTTCGTTATCTAATATTTAAGTCCCCCTGATCAACGGTGTGCTGCAACCCTTGTGATCAGTAAAGATCATGCAGTGTTTTCCCATACAAGTACTGGTGCCAAAACTTCAACGCGCAATTACTGCACCTAGTTCAAGGTCTCTTCTATGATCCTTTAATCAACGTGACTCGTACGCGATGACTTTGTCTCGTTGCATCGGCGAATCGAGACTCTGTCGAGAAGCGTCACAAGTACCACAACTCTATTGGTAATGTTAGCTGTAGACGAGATAGGTATCAACTAGGTTAGGGTTGTTAGCGGCTGAGCAGTCCTTGAAAGGTTTTCTAGGGGTCGCCTAATACAACCTATAATCCCCAAAATTCTTAGTTGCGTCTTTGGGACTCCTCAGTCCTTGATTGCAGGGTTGACATGAATCTCATTCTTATCCACCACGTATCTTAAAAATCTTGCCTCGCGAATCCAAGGTTCGCACTTAGACATCCTAGCACGTAACTGTTCTTTCTCTAAGAGTCACAAGATAATTCGCAGATGTTGCTCATGACCTTACTTGGTCTTTGAGCATATAAGAATGTAGTCAATAAATATAATCATAACTTTATCCATGTATGGCTTACACACCTGATTCATGAGGTCCATGAATACTGCCGGTGCATGTGTTAAGCCAAACGGCACGACAAGGGACTCGTAATGCTCAAAGCGAGTCCTTAAGGTCGTTTTAGGGATACTTTCTTCTTGTATTCGCAGTTGAGGACATCCTGACCTCAAGTCGATCTTCGAGTAGTAATTAGAACCTTATGATTGGTTCAATCATGTCATCAATCCTTGGCAAAGGATACCGGTCCTTGATATCCAATTCTCTAAAGTTGATGCAAAATGGAAACTGTCAACTTTCTTCTCGTGTCCTTAATTAAGGATGTCATGTCCTTAATTCCATCTTAGAGTAGTAGTTGGGGCCTTGTAGTTGGCCGACAAGTCATCAATTCTCGGTAAGGGGTACTGATTCTTGATGGTTAGTCATCTATCCCCATGTAACTTATGCGTAACACTTCTTCTACATTAGTTCTTCTGAGTCCCTCTCATATTAGACTGTGTTCGCGTGTGACAACTGCCGTCCTACTTTCTAACGAATAACACCGGGGGCTCCGCACGGTAAGAGGCTCGGTCTGGTAGATTTCCTCTGCCTAGCAGATTCTGCAGTTGCATCGGAGACTCCTGTACCTAGGACGGAACTAGTCGGTAAGGCGTCATCCGTCACTGGTGCAGCTCCTGGCACGAGGTTTATCCTAAACTCCCCTTGTCGTTGTAGAGGTATTCCTGGAAAGTCTACAGGAAGGGCTTCTGGAAACTCCTCCACCACGGGGATGTCTTCAGGCTCTGGCTTCTTGGTCTCCTTACCGACAACATGAGCAGGGAAGGCTATGCAGTCCATTCGGAGGCGCTCTTGTGTCCCTATGACCAATGTGAGGTGTCGCAATTCCACTGCCTTATGGGTTCTAGTGCCTTCACATCTATTGCAAGAAGATTGTGTACTATAAGTGTTTCATTATTCGCAAGAGGGATGCGAATGATTTTCCTCATGTCGAACAACTTCAGCTCTAACCTTGGATATCCATTCCAAGCTAACTACAATATCGTGACTTCCCACGTCAATGGTAGTGGAAGGTTCCTGCCTCCTAAGTTCCGAAGGACAATCTTTAATTATCTCATTCGTTTTAACTAACCTTCTATATACCAATTCTATGGAATACGGGGCGTCTATTCTACTTGAAACTAGGCCAAGTAGTTTCTTAATTTCTAAGCATACAAGGTTAAAGTCGGTGCCAGTATTAATCCATGAATAGATGCATAGAGTTGGTTAATAGGGAACGTACCCATTACCGCATCTGGATCCTGGCGTGCTTTACAAGCTTCGATCGTGAAGACCTCTCCTCGCTTGGTTCTTCCTAGGGCAATCTTTCCTAAAGTGCCCTACTTCATCACATCTGTAGCAACCTGGAACTTTACCATTATCTCTTTCGTCTGGATCCTTCGCCCAACAGGCATCCTTGTTGTGCCCTTCCTTTCCACACTTTCCACACTTAGGCTTCAAACATCGGCCTTCATGGTAAAAATTGCATTCCTCGCATCTCGGCTTATTCCCCAAGTATACCTTACCACCGGCCTTATTAGTGGCTCCATAAGCTTTCCTGCCACAAGGCGGGTTCACTTCCCTTCTTTTGTTTGCTTTAGAGCTTCCATAGCTGACTTGGGTGCCTATCTTTAGGTTCGAAGACTTCCTTTTCTTATTTCCCGAAGACTCCACATGAGTCTCTTTCTTGTTTGTCTCAGATTCCGAAAACTTTGTGACAATTGTCACTTTTCCGTACATTCCGTACACTAAATAAATAGTAATCTGTGCTTTAATGACTGTGTATGATCTAGTTTACCGGACAAATAAATTTCTGGTTACTATACAAGTAAGTTCATACACGTTTTATACTACAAAATATTGCTTTGTGCATTAACGAGAGCGTTGCGTCAGAAATACTAGTAAAACTCACAAGTAAGACACATTGTGTCAACAATTCTGCAGAAAGCAGTTAGACAATAGAATTGGAGCCTAGGTGTAGGTCCAATAACAAGAATACATTAAAACCCAAGAGTACATACAAGGGTTTATACATAGACCTTCCGAAAGCTAAAATACGCACTAAAAAGCACCCGAAACGCACTTTAAGTTCAGAATTTTATTAAATTCAGCTATAACCAGCTTTTAAACATATAAATATCATGCAGAAATTACGTCTTATAGTCTATAATATTTCCCTAAGTGTCGGGAATTAAAAGGGGTACGAAAGGGTACTTAAAGGACACTAAACGGTGTAATTTAGCACTTTAACGAACCGGTGTTATGGTAAACGGGGACCACGACTAGTCACGAATCGGTTTTGCCACACACATTGTTTTAAAGGACACTAAACGGTGTAATTTAGCACTTTAACGAACCGGTATTTAACCGAATAACCGGACATTACCCGGGACACTAAATTTTTGCCACACACATTGTTTTATTATTTCTTGACTAGTCGTGGTCCCCGTTTACCATAACACCCACTAAAAACCATCTAACTAACATATGTAAACATGTTACTTAGAAACTAACTACCTTTTACAATTTAGTCACAATTTTACATCCAACCCCCCCCCCCCCTTGAACCGAAATCGGTCCCTTGTGGACCCACCCACCATTCTCACCATACTTCAAATCTTGTCAAGATTATATCTTATTAGTTTATTGGATTACTTGCTTGTAGAAGTGAACATAATATGTGAAGTGATCTTATAAGTATGGCATGTTAGATTACTTCATCATTTCACAAGTTCACCCTCACTCTTCACTCACTCTCTCTCTCTTTCGGCTCCACCCCAAACCGCCACCATCATCACCACATAACAACCACCTTCATCCATTATCCAAGTTCCATTCAAGCCTTGAAGGTGATCCATGGAGGTTGCAAGTTGAGGAGCATTCAAAAGAGTCTTGTTCTTGCTTTTTCATCATCTTTTCTCACTAGATTCTACCCTAGCCTTGTGCTAGTAGTAAGTCTCGGTTTACTCTTGTTCATGTTTATTTTGAGAAGCTAAAAGATTATTTATGATGGGATCATATGAAATACAAGAACACTAAAAAAAATAAACATAAAAGTTTAGACATAAAGTTTACTTGAAGATGTAAAATGGTGAGATGATGTCGTTATAATATTATAGTAAACATGTTGTTATTTTTATGATGAATCTTGGATGTGTGATGTTAATCACCTTATGAATCTTGTTAAATAATATTTAGTAATGTGATTTAACAAGATTAGAAAGTGGTTATGTGTTACACTAAATAACCACCTTCTAGTTTAGTCATGAACATGAATAAGAATGATTTTTTTTTCTAAAATATAAGTGAACTAGTTGATGGATAATCATGTTGATCTAAACTTTATAAAAGCTTTTATGAATAAACCAAGTTAGAGAAACGGGTTTTGGAAAAACCAAGACTTTACATACACTTACATTATTTTTATAAACAAAATAGGTGTAAGAACTTTTATTTACAAGAAGAGCTCAAGAAGATTATTTTTGTAAATATTATTTACAAGTTGTAAACCAGTAACTCGTTTAAGAGAATGGTTTTTAAGAAAATAACTATACTTCGGAAGGTAACTAAGTCCACAAAAAGCCTTACCAAATTACTACGCGTTTTCGGAATATAACAAGTTCATGATATAGCGTGATTTACATGATTTTGGCTTCTAGTAAGACTTGAATGAGTTGTTGACGCTTGATGATAATTTTAAAAGAAAATAAACACATGTTTTGAAAACATGGGAAACCTCCATTTTTAGGGGAAACTCTGCCAAAATTTTATAAAATTTTGACACTTAGAAAAATATAAGTTTTTGAGAAACTCATTCCCTAAAAATGTATCTAAAAACATTTACCAAGGTTTCCCCAATCTTTTGTGTTAAGAAATGAGGATTTCTTCAAGAATAAAAATGGATATTAAGTATGTATATATTTGTGAGAAAAATATATATATTTTATCACCAATTTTTGTGCTAAGTGTATGTAGCATGTATTATACTTGATAGTGTATTAGGACTTGAAGATACACTAAATACTCCTAAGGAGTGAAGATACAAAAAAAAAATACACATACAACATACTTAGACAAATACAAGATACTTATATTTAGTTTTGAGAAAATAATATAACTAAGACACATGGTTAAAAATATAAATTATTTTTAACACAAGAACACATTTACAAAAGATAGTGACTTGTACTTGTGCGATACAAGTCTAGTGACTAACGTTAATAAAACACGTTTAGGTCACGACGCTAGAAAAGCAAATCCGGTGAAGTTTACGACGCAGGAACGCAAAGTAGTGAGTTCATGCTCCCCCTTTTCTTTAACTGTTTTTGGTTTTATAACACTCGGGAGAGAAATACATGTTACAAATATTACAATATTTACAAAAGGTATGATAACCAGAAGCACTCTTGGTGAGAACGAGTACCAAGTATGATGCGTTTAAAGAAATGCCTAAAAAATACTAGATCATGTGAGCACATACATAATACTGAAAATGTCATAAAGTCTTGGTGAAAACTAGTACCAAGCCATTAAAAACATTCATTAATTAGGGAGGAGTGTTAGATCTAACGGGTACGGCCGAACCCCACTCATGGTCATAACTAGTACCTAGAAGTGCTTCGGAGTCCCAGTCGAGGTTAATCGACACAGTCGAGGGAAATCGACACATACAAGGAGTCATAACAAGTACTCCCCATACCCTAAAGGAGCCAATACTAATGCTCCCTATGTCCTCACATGCCTTTAAGGAGCCATTATGAGTGCTCCCTGTGCCTTGATGTCCTTGTACAAACATTCATTTAGTACGTGGTGTACACAAGAAAACTTGATTTACACAGGAATACTTTATTTCACAAGAATACTTTATTTATGCAAGAGACATACCATGTTTTCATACAAGGTATGCGAAACGCATGAACTCGCTCAACTTTTGTTGATGTTTTCCAAAATTACATGTATTTCAGGTGACAGGATGGATCTTGGGCGCGAGTGTCATAACTAGAAGCAAATTTCAAGTATTAGGTGTCATCCACTTTTGTTGGTTTGTAACCTATTCAGAAGTTGTGTTTTAAATCTTAAGTAACAAGTGTTTGTAACATTCAATTTTATGAATAGATGAACATCGTTTTGATCATGTAGTTGTTTATTACGATTGAATGCAATGATATTAAACCAGTCACACATCATACGCTTCCGCAAAAGACAGGGTGTGACAGTTTGGTATCAGAGCCAGGTTGTAGTGAACTAGGATTCCTTCTCGAGTCTAGACTACAATCACTAGAGTTCTCTCACAAAAACATTTTTACAAAAATGTTTTCATTGCATTCACATAAGCGCCAAGATCCACGAGTCAAACACTTTTCAAAAAGAGACAAGGCAAGGAGATTAGTAGGGAATACCCTCAAGATAAGGTGCCAACTAAGGCTTAGTCTACACAAGTTAGACTTGCCAAAAATAAAATACGCTCTTGGTGACCACTAGTACCAACTAGTGTCTTTGTCGTAAATCGACAACTAGAAAAATGACCCCCCCCCCCCCCAAAAAAAAACGAGAGTTATACGTGATATAATGCATCAAATTGCTTGTTTATGCTAAGTAGCATATTTTTTATTGATATACATATATACGAATAAGTGTACGGAATAAATATTGACGTGAATACATACAAATAAGTGTACGGAATGATTACTGACGTGAATAAGATACTTTCGACTCCGACTGTACGTAACTCGCACGATGAAGCTATCGACCTCGCGTTCATTGCAAAGCTCATAGCTAGAGTGATTACCAAACAAGATTCTGAGCTTGCTTCCGTAGGAAATGGCTGCTCTTCCCTCTCGATCGTGAAGGTGCCTGACTACGGTGATGATGACAAGGCAGAGGCGGAAACCTTGAACGAATTCTTAAATCAACGGGACGAGATCCCTGCGGCTTATGTGAAGCAAGATTGACGACATACTTGACCAGAAAAAGAAGATAAAGGTGCCCCTCCAACTACTAGGAATTCTCTTCACTCCTATTTCATTTAATCATCATGCCTATTCGCGCGTAACGATAACGAGTGTTAGCGCGTGGACCATCGCAAAGGTCCTTTCCATGACAGAGGTATAAGGACAGTAGTGTCCCCTCCTTGAATGATCATCTGCTTGGACGAGAGGAAATTGGGGTAACTATGCAAGACAATTTATTATTACGGGGGCCCACGTAATAACGACTTGTAGTGCACAGAAATCCTGGTGGACTCTGCGGGACAAGCTAATGAAAACCACGCAAAAATAATCTATAGGTTTTCACACCTTCATCTGGTAGAACAATACATAGATTAGTGCTTTAGCGCACTATAAAGTAGGAAGTCTGTCTTAGCCTACTTCGTGACTGACACTTCTACCGGTATACGAGACGTTTGAGAAAATGACATTTAAACAAGTCAAGATAGATGAACATCATTTTGATCATGTAGTTGTTTATTACGATTGAATGCAATGATATTAAACCAGTCACACATCATACGCTTCCGCAAAATACAGGGTGTGACAAACTTTCCCGTACGTAGAGCTTCTTAAGTAAGTGTGACACTTAAATCGATAGCCTCTGTGATGGTTGGAGGCTTTGAGGCAGTAACCATGCTCATGATTTGCGGTGCAAGTCCATAAATGAATCGCTCAATCCTCTTGAATTCCGGCTTGACTAAGTAGGGAACGACCCTAGACAAATCATGAAATCGTTGGACGTACTCATAAATCTTCGGCCTGTCCATTTTCAAATTCCAGAACTCAACCTCAAACTTCTGGATTTCGGCCCTAGAACAGTACTTCTTCCGCATCAATTCCTTGAGCTCGTCCCAGCTCAGTGCATAAGCAGCATCTTCACCAAGGGTCTGAACCTGAAGGTTCCACCAGGAGAGTGCGCCATCCAAAAACAAACCTGAGATAAAGGTAACACTCCGCTGGGGTGAACAGTTACTCATTATCAGAACGGAGTCAGTCTTTTCTGCCCAACGAACAAATGCAACGGCGCCTCCTGTGCCGTCAAAGTTCAATGGCTTGCAGTCCAGTAACTGTTTATAAGTGCAGCCAGTTGGAGGGTTACTTCCAGAAGTGCCACCGTTGCATTCAGAGCGGAGGGCTTCATGCTGCGCTATAGCGTGGGAAATGCGCTCATTGAGTTTGGCCTTAGTTAACGTAATGGTGTCCGTGTCACGTCTGGGAGGCATTTTCTTCTGTCAAAAGGTATGGGGTAGGTTAGAAAACATTCCATAATTGTCTATGGGGTACATATTACCACAAGCAAACATGTAATCACCCAATATCACATGCATATATAATCAACAATGTATAAGTAAGGAAACAACCACTGAGCTTTCATATAGGCTTGACAACTTGACTTATTGTTTGTAATGGGGAAATCAAAACGAACTCGAGGCTACATCACCTCAGTCATGCAAGTTTCATATTATGAAAGTAGTACTTATTTTCCTTCTACATTGATTTTTCTTGGGTCTTTAGCTCCACAACGACGGGTATACTTCCCATGAGACGGGGGTTGTATACATAAGGGTGATAGAGAGTGTAACGTCACTGAGTCTTTCCCGCGTGTTAGCCATCTTCACTTGCTTAGAAACTGGTTCCCAAACGGCTCGTGGACGGGTAGAAGTGTCTGACACGATGTAGGTAAAGACAGGTTTCCTACTTTGTAAAGTGCTAAGGCAACTGTCTAGGTATTGTTCTACCAGATGAAGGTGTGAACACCTAGAGATTATTTTTGAAGTGATGGTGATCATCAGCCTGACCCGCAGAGTCCACCAGGACTTCCATGCACTACAAGTCGTTATTACATGGGCCCCAGTAATAATAAATTGTCTTGCACGGTCACCCCAACTTTCCCTCGTCCAAGCAGATGATCAATCAAAGAGGGGACACTACTGTCCTTATTCCTCTGACATGGAAAGGACCATTGCGGTGGTCCATGCGCTAACATTTGTCATCGTTACGGTCGAATAAGCACGATGATTAAATGTAATAGGAATAAGGAGAATTCCTAGTAGTTGGAGGGGCACCTTCAAGATGAGTACTTCATCTTTCCTTGTCTGGTCAAGTGTGTCGTCAATCTTGCTTCGCAAAAGCCACAAGGACCTCGTCCTGCTGATAAGGTTGTTGTCCAAGGTTGCCGCCTCCGCCTCGCCGTCACTACCGTAGTCAGGCACTTTCACAATCGAGAGGGGATAGCAGCCATCTTCTACGGAAATCAGCTCAGGATCTTGATTGGTAATCACTCCAGTCATGAGCTTCGTAATAAACGCGAGGTCGGCATTCTCATCGTGCGAGCCAAGAACAATAATAGGATTCAAAGTCGAAGGTATCTCATTCACGTCAATAATTATTCCGTACACTTATACGCATATATATATATATATATATATCAATAAATAAGTATGTCACCTAGCATAAACAGGAAAATAATTGCATCATATCACCTATAACTCTCGATTATCCTTTCGGGGGGGGGGGTCATCTTGCCTTTAGCTAGTCTATCCCACTTAGACTATGCCTTAATTGGCACTTTAATTTGGGGTATCCTCCTCCCTACTAATGTCCTTGCCTTTGAAAAATGTTTGACTCATGGATCTTGACGCTTACGTGAATGCAATGAAAACCTTTTTGTAAAATGTTTTCGTGAGAGAGTCCTATTGATTGTAGTCTAGACTCGAGAAGGAATCCTAGTTCACTACAATCGAAGCTCTGATACCAAACTGTCACACCCTGACTTTTGCAGAAACATATGATGTGTGACTTGTTTAATACCATTGCATTCAATCATAATAAACAATTATATGATCAAAATGATGTTCATCCATTCATTAAGTTTAAAGTATTACAAACACCATTCATTTAAGTCTTAAACACAACCTTCGACTAAGTTACAAATCGACAAAAGTGGATGACATCTAAACTTGGAATCTACTTCTAGAAATAACACCAGCGCCCAAGATCCAACTTGTTACCAGAAATACATGTAATTTTGGAAAACATCAACAAAAGTTGAGCGAGTTCATGCGTTTTGTATGAGTACTGAAAACCTTGTAAACCTTTGAGAAACTCCTTTGAAAACAGGCATGAAAGCATTTATGAACAAATCAAATTAAAGTTTTTTCAAGGACATTAAAGCATGTGAAGACATAGGGAGCACTCAAAATGAGTAGGCTTATACCCTCATCGATTCCCTCGACTATGTCGAATTCCCCTTCGACTATGTCAATTCACCTTGACTATGTCAATTTACCTTGACCATTGTCGATTTACCTCGACCGGGACACCGAAGAACTTAAGTGGTCACAGGTACCATGAGTGGGGTTCGGCCGTACCCGTTAGATCTAACCTTCGTCCCTAATTAAGAATTAATGGCATTTCAAATTTAATCTATGCTCACATGATCTAATAGTTCATTTCATAGTCAATTCATACCGTTTAAACATTTGTAACATGTATTCCACCCCCGAGAGTTATAAAACCGAAAACAGTTAAGAGAAAAGGGGGACATGAACTCACAGTTTTGCGTTCTTCAATCCGACGTAACTCAAGCTGCTACTAGTGTGCATGACTTCCTACAACGTACTACGTTCTATTAGACGAGCGGGTCGTGCCTTGACTTAGTATTAATTTGTGTCTTTGAGTTACGTTTCTTTGTGTCCTTAATATTATTCCTAGTTATATAATTATTTGTTAAAATAATAAATATTTTAACTTATATTATATTTATTAACTTTTGGAATAATTGTTAAAACAATATAATTTAACTCGTTACTTTTCAAGTACTTATACATGTATATCCTTCCCAAGGATGGGTATATTTGTATTTGTATTTGTATTTGTATTTGTATTCTTATACTCGTATATTTTTGCCATGTATTGGGGTCGTATTCCGGAGTGTATTTATACGTACGAGAATACGTATTTTCTTGTAATTGTTAAGTATTCTTATACTTAATTTTTATATTAATTCTTCCGGAATATTATCTTTAATAAAAATTCGCCAATATATATTTCCAAATATATACCTTAAGAAATATTATTTATAATTCTCCTTTGGCAAAAATATTTGTATTTTCATATAAGTTCCAAAAATAATATATTTTCAAGTCTAACTTAGAAAATTTATATATAAACTTGTTTTTCTCCAAAAATAATATATTTCATATTTATTTGAGAAAATATATCTTTCACCCCAAAAATATTGTATTTCATGTTTGTTTAAGAAATATATATTTCTCCCAAAAATATTACATCTTCTAATAATTCCATGAAAAATATATATTTTTATTCACCCAAAATAATATATTTTCCTCTTGCCAAAAATATGATGTAACTTTGTAATAATTGTAAAAAAAAATCATATTTTTGTTTCCTTGGTGTCCAAAATATTATTTACCAAAAATATATACATGAATATTATTTCTGGAGTATTTTGTAAGTCATATTCCATAGTTTGGTTTCGCCAATATTTTGTGTATAACTTGTATATTCATATTCTTGGAATTTTGGTAATATTTTGGATTGTAATTTTTGGTATTTTGATGAGTTATATCATTTCATGTCCTAAAATTAATAACTAATACACATAATATACAAATAATCACACACACGGTGACATCTAAATATATATTTTCCTAAATACATATTTAGTCATTTTTATTTATAAAAACCAACCTCAAATATTGATAAGTTTTGAGCAAAAATCTATGGCAAGCTTTATGTGAAAAACCATGGTTGAAATTTACTTACAAACACTTGTTTAAAAATATTTTTCTAAGTGTTTAAATTCTACAAAAATTTTGCCATAGTTTCCCCTTAAAAATAGAGGTTTCCATGCTTTTCAAAGCATATCATTTTCTTTTAAAATCATCATCAATCATCCACAACATAAACAAGACTTACCGTATGCTTTAAATACGCAATTTACACTTTGATATGAACTTGAAATTTTGTAAAAAGCTGTAGTAACTTAGTATGCTATTTAGTAGGTTAAGTTACCCTTAAAAACATAGTTTATAGTTTATGAAACTCATTCTTGAAGATTTTAGTTCTTCACAACTTGTATGAACATTTTCTAAAAATATTTCTTCTTGTATTTTTCTTGTTAACAAAATGTTTCTAGCTTTGATTTATCACTTAAAACATGTTTACTTCCTTTAAACACCATGATCATGTTAAATCTTGTAGTAAACTTTAGTTTCTTGAAAATATTATTGAAATCTTTTATTTTCAAGACTTATAACTTGTAGAAATAATCATGATGCACTAAAACAAGTTTATTTTCAAGTTCATGATTTACATAAAGGATGATCATTACAAATTTCTCAAGATCTATCCTTACACTTGCTAGATCATGTGTTTAATCATCATCTAGCAAGGTTCTTATGATGATCAACATTATAAACACAAGAAATCAACATTCAAGTATACTACATACACTTAAAACAACTTGATCTTCATGTTTTAGAGCTTTATGTTCATGTTTATTCTTATGTTTCTTCATGATCTTTAAGATTATCATTATGTAACATCTTTTAACCACTTGAAATAGATGTAAAATAGGAAGATCAAGGTTCTTACCACTAGCTCAAGGCTAGGGATGATCAAGAGAAGAAATAGAGTGGATAAAAGCAAATGGTGAAGGTCCTAAAATCTCCAAGGCCTCCAAGCTTCCTAACTTAGCTTCTTACACCTCTAGATCACCTTGGAATGTATGGAAGAAGGTCGAAATAGAGGTGTAGTGTGAGGGGGTGTTGGCCGTAGCTATGGGGGAAAGAGGAGGAGAAGATGAAATTTGGTTTGAAGTGAAAATGGTAAGTGCTTAATGTCTCATGGTTCTTATAATCTTCCACCCAACATTTAGATGGTATAAGGCATCTTATGTGTGGCATATTCTAGACAAGATCTATTAAAATATTCAAGAAAAATCCCAAGTGGGCCCATGTTGTAACCGGCCTCAAATGGGGGGGGGGGGGTAAAGTGTAATATTCCAAACATTAGTTGGTTAAATCTAATTTGATTCTAAGTATTAAAGTTAGGTATTTAGGGGTTTAGTGTTTATGAGATGTAATATGATGTTCGGTGACCATAACTAGCTTTGTAATACTAAAACAGTGCTTCTAGTAAAAATTTGTTGTTTCGGGTAGTGTTCGGTTGTTCGTTTCGTTATTGTTCGTTAAGGTGCTAAGTTGCGCAGTTTAGTGTGCTTTATGTAGTCTTTTATGACAGTTTCGATTCCCGACACTTAGGAAAGTATCTTGGACCTTTAAACCACTTTTCTGCATTATATTTAGTTGTTAAAAGTTGAATTTTTGCTGAATTTATTTATTTTCTGCAGAATTTTGCAGTTTTAGTGTGTTTCTGGCACTTTCTGGTACCTATGTCATCACTAGGAAGGCAGTTCTGTGACAACCCGTAATTTCCCCGTAGTTCTAAGGTGTGTGTCTTTTGTGTGACTTTTCCGAATCACTTTTTGTTACGCTTGGATTGCACTGTAGTTCTTTTTATGCTTGTACGTTATTCGTTATACTTGGTTAAGTTACATGTTAAAGAATATTAGTGAGTTTTGGTCAACGGTTGCTTAAGTTTGGGCCACACCTCCCTTGCGCCTTGTAAGTGGGTTGGGCTGCCCAAGTCTTAGTAACACAAGCCCAAACGAACTGGATATAGGGATTACATGCGGCTTTCCCTATGATACGACATCACATAAAAACGCAAACCCTAGCTTTCATATTCTCCCCTCGTCGACAGTGATTTCCACCTTGTTAAAGCTTCCCCTTGCATCGATAGAGCATTCTAGTGGCTTTAGAACGTGGTATGTATACTCATCATTATTGAACCGATTACGTGTATTATGTTGTTACTTTATGTGTGGGTAATTGGTCATGCATGATTTATGTTTAACAGTCGATGAAACATGTTTGAGGTTTGTGTTTGTGAGTCTGAACCAATTAACTTGACTAATTACATGATTATAGTTCTCGATTATAGTTAATAACTGTATCGTAATACATGATGAACATATGGGTTAGTTCTTGTTAATTGATCCCAATCACATGTAGGTTGTCACGATTTGTTAGGACCATCTCGGGTTTGATAGGATTCAGAATTCTCATGTATGAACTAAATTATGCGATAATGCACGAACCTGGTGTTAACTTGATTAGATCAGGGGCAGGTAGATTAGTTTAGGGTATATGGATTTAAGATAATGGAAACTGGTGGTTGCTGGATCATAATATCACTTGACATGTTAGGGTATAATTCGATAGATGCTAGCTTACCTATGTGCTAAGAATAATATGCTAATGATTGAGATATGAAATTGAATTGCATGATGTGGCTGTTATCGATGTGTGTGTGTGTTGTGGTCTTGATCAAATCAAACATGTGAATACTAATAAAGTTTTCAGAAACAATATGATGAGAATTAAATGATGAATATGATAAAGCAACATGAACAATTGTTGTATCTGACATATATCTCGAGAATTAAAGTGAAAGGCACAATTAAAATTATTTGTTTTATTAGTCTCAATCTAGTAATATTTTGTTTGTATCAGACTTCACGTGGTTCAAGTTGAGGTCCAATAAGATTTTGATTTCAAGTTTATGACAAGGAACTAGGGTCCCTTAGTTAAATAATGGTTGTGCTATTGGGCCAATTAATTTCTGTTCTTGAATGCAAAATATTATTGATGATCAAATATTGAGTCCATGATTTATGATAAATAAAAATCATATGATAGTTATGTAAACGGTGGTGAGTATATGAAACTTGATGAGAATTAGAGCACACCTACTGGGGCCGGATAACAGTGCGAGGTAACATCCTCGCAGGGGCTGTTTCGGAAGCCGGGTCACCCACTTTCTGTTCAGGCCTTGCTTAAGTAATGGGCCGCACATGTTTATTAGTTGGGCTTGTAGTGTATTCGATGTATGCGCATAATATGTTCTGGGTCGTTAATAGTTTTATTCGTAAACTAGAGTTAGCATTTGAGCTATGTTTGTAAATGAGATCGGAAATCTAGTACAACTACAACGTGTGGGCCGAAGCCTCGGTGGGCCATTACGTGCTAAGTGACTAGTCGATG